>JAUCBJ010002765.1:0-65296 GCA_032718475.1 Nemertoderma westbladi | reverse complement strand
ACCTCCTCTACAGGGGTAACACTAGTTGTAGAATAGCACACAATCAGAACCACCTTAGGAAACTTCTTAGCCAGTCTTCCAGAACATGAGAAGTGGCAACGGATGATGCGGTTAGAGATTTGGTCTATTTTGTCCAATGCTGCATGTGCAGTCTGATTCATCAATAGACAAATTCCACCATTGCCACTATCATCTGCTGAAGCGAGGGCGAGTCGCCAACCGACCCCCATGTCCTTAATCAGAACCTCATCAGTCTGTCCAGTCTGCATTCGGTGCTCTTGAACACCCACTGCGCTAAGAGAAAGCTTATCTGCCAAGGCAGTCAGCTCACCTTGTCGCATTGGGGACCCGAGTGTTAGGGTGTTTACTGAGGCTAGTCTAGTGACTTTGGCCAATGGCTTTGTTGGTCGGGGTGGAACATGAGAGTAGCTTCCAACTCCAGAATTCCTCTCCCCCTCACAATCTGGCCTCCCTGGTGACCCAGGGTTTGAGCCAGAAAGGTCATCAGGAAAGGGACTCAAAAAATTGTTTGCCTTTCTCTCTCCATTAGGGGGTGAGATAGGCAGCCGGTCAGGAGATAACTGACGCCTGTGAGGCCGATTGTGTCCAGCCATTCCACTGGCCTCTAGTGGCTGGACCTCCGCATTACTAATGTAATCCATAGTGGGGGTTGGGGGGTGCTTTTTTGCCGAGTCAGCTCTCGGGGCAAATACCACACCTTGGTTTGCCATTCCACAGGGTGGGTGTCGCAGTGGAGTCAGATATGAGGCCCATCACCCATATCTACTCTGGCGCACATGACCCACCATTGGCTGTGCAGCTCATCTGCTGGGTCATGCCCTGTACCCCTGCTGCCAGGTGCAGGTCGCAGTGAAGTGCACTCAGAGTGAACATGCGAACACTCTACTCCTGACCAGCCATTGGTAGATTACCATCTGCCTGGCCAGGCCATATACCCCTGCAGCCAAGTACATATATGGGTCCTTAATCCAGGACCAAGGGCGTCCTTATCCCAGAACGAAGGGGGTCCTAGTTACAGGACCAGATTTTCCCTAGTAAGAGGGTCTATGCAGCTACAGGTGGCACCTCCTTTATGCTGCATGGAGGTGGCAAGTTTTCTTGATCAATGACCTAGAATACCTGACCTGACCTTACAGGAAACGCAAAAGAATAGGTAGGCCTACTGAAATACAGAAATAAAAGAAATCACACAGATAGTAGATAGATGAAACCCAAAACTGATACCACTACCACTAAAGCCCAAACCAACCGCCTAAGTACATGCAACCAAAATAAGAAAGAACCAAAAGTAAGAATAATAAGGACCAAAATTGTTTACTACTATATCTACAGTAACCTGCATAACAAATACAGTAACTCTATAATGGCTGTATTGCACAGTCTAATAATACAGTATGTTATTATATAATGGTATGAATACAGCAGTAAAAAGCAACCCAAAGACCATACAGACACCCCAGATGATAGAATAATGATACCCAGTAAAAACTCCCAGAACCGGAGAAATGGAAGCAACTAGCTTTCAATAGGCTAAAAGAGGCTAATTCAAGGACTGCTCAAGAATTATATATGAACAAGATGGTTACAGTACAACCTAACTGACTGGCGAAATATAAAAATAATGCAGTGTAAACAAATGAGAAGGCTATCAAAAATCCTCCTATCAAAAATGAAACCTACTGTACCTAAAGTATAAATAAACATTATAATAACTCCAGGAGTAAACTATATCCAATATATTACAGTAGAAAGAATTCAAATTAAGGATATTCTATGTTTACTGTACGTAGTTAGTGTACCTCCACGTCGGGGCGTCAGATAAAGTCAGATCATGTTTGGTTCTACATCTACAGTCCTACAGTAGCTGTTGGGCAGTCAGACACATTAAACGTGGGATACTGAGCTGCAACCAGAGCAGCAGCTGGAAGAAGTATTCCATACAGTAGCGCTTGAAATGTGGTTGCAACGTGGTTATATAATTTTGTGTATTATATTGCCGGCGTCATGTCGCAGCCATTTATCTCAGAGTCACAGACTGTTCCTCATGGCGAAAACAATTTGCACGCGAAAGAAGCTTAGGAAACAAATGAGACGCCCCAATGCTATACAGTATACTGTACATACAGTACAGTAGGTAGGCCCTACTGTATGGTTTGATGTGTGATAAATGAGCTAAATGTTGATGGTAATGATAAGATGATGATGAAAGAAACGTAAAGAAATATATCTCCCAAAGGCCGAAGTTATGAATCGGCTAAATAGTGTCTTTATGTTTATTTTGGATAGAGCAGATTGGTCTAGAGGTGACATTCCTGGGTTTCCTAAGTATCAGGTCTAAATTGTTCGATCTCTAGATGAGGCAGCACTGTTTGGTCACAGTGCTTTGAATGCTAGACAGCCTAGCCGAACCCAGACTCATGTATGTCAGGGCCTGTTCTGTTTGCTTTGTACATTTCGCCTATATAACTAAATTTTATTTATAAGCATGATGCCTCTAAATTTCAATATCTTTTAAAATATATAATAAACTTCATTTTTTTATATAACTTGGGTTCTGTAAACTCCCCTCGATAGATTCACATCAACTCCACTCCACACCGCAATGTATATTAGTCATTACCCTATATGCAGACATCACATGACGACAACAAATTGGAATTTCAAATATTTATTAATATAAATCCTTTCCTCTTTGTTAGTTTACAGTACCTAAACCAATATAGACAATGCAACATCTTGTATCCAAGGCACCGTTTTAGTAGGAGAGTTTGTGTTGGTCTATCAGTCCGTTACTTTATTTCATAAAATAGACCAATTATTTATTCATATAAACTGATCCCTTTGTTAACATTGAGCTACTTTGCTTCTACTAAGCATACAGCAGAATGTATTAGTATTAGTCTAATGTATTTGTAGGTCTGTACTCCTTGAGTTATATAGGGTATGTTTGTGTCATTAAAGTCATTCACAGAAGATTTTATTTTCGTTTGTGTGAAACAATATTTATCACAACTCTACAATGTCAAAGACAACTCTCCTACTCTTAGCTATGGCAGCTTATTTAGCTGTGGAGTGCAATGGAAACAACAAAGAGGACTCCAACAAATTAGTTGAAAGAGACACTGTAAGTTTGTTCTCAAAGCAGATTTGTCATATGTTTAGCTGTATAACAATAATGTTTGTAAAACCCCAGTAGGTCTATCTACACTTAGAACTAACTACAGTATTATTGTTAAAGTACTGTCCTCTGAACCATCTCTGTGTACCAACTCCTCTGAGCTTCCATACCCTCTTTGTGTACCAACTCCTCTTTGAGCTTCCATACCCTCTCCTCTCTGTGTACGAATTCCTATCTGGCCTCCGTACCATCTCTGTGTATCAACTCCTCTCTGAGCTTCCATCTCTGTGTACCAACTCCTCTCTGAGCTTCCATTACCCTCTCTGAGTAGGCCTACGAATTCCTATCTGGCCTCCGTGCCATCTCTGTGTACCAACTCCTCTCTGAGCTTCCATACCCTCTCTGTGTACCAACTCCTCTCTGAGCTTCCATACCCTCTCTGTGTACCAACTCCTCTCTGAGCTTCCATACCCTCTCTGTGTCCGAATTCCTATCTGGCCTCCGTACCATCTCCGTGTACCAACTCCTCTCTGAGCTTCCATACCCTCTCTGTGTACGAATTCCTATCTGTCCTCCGTACCATCTCTGTGTACCAACTCCTCTCTGAGCTTCCATACCCTCTTTGTGTACCAACTCCTCTTTGAGCTTCCATACCCTATCCTCTCTGTGTACGATTTCCTATCTGGCCTCCGTACCATCTTTGTGTACCAACTCCTCTCTGAGCTTCCATACCCTCTTTGTTTACCAACGCATCTCTGAGCTTCCATACCCTCTCTGAATACGAATTCCTATCTGGCCTCCATACCCTCTCTGTTGACCAACTCCTCTCTGAGCTTCCATATCCTCTCTGTGTACCAACTCCTCTCTGAGCATCCATACCCTCTCTGTGTACCAACTCCTCTCTGAGCTTCTTGATGAAAAAACAGCACGTCGTAATCCACCATGGCCAAATTTATAAACTGAATTTGAAGGCAATTCTTCAGGAGAGATATGAAAATCATTATTCGAATGATTTTTGAATTTATTGTACCACGCCGTTCCACATACAGATCTTGTAGCCGCTGAATCAATAATTGCCGACCTTTCAGAAATTATTTTGTCATTTGTGAAGGTAACATATGCATTTTCAATATGAAAAATATCCTCTGTATTTTCATTAATATCATGCATTCCTGGACTATAAATACTGCTCAAATTGATATACTCACTTCTCTCTCCCTTGGCATTGCAATTATTAATAAATGGTATATACTGCCACATCCCAAACAATTCATGGGTGTATTCATTCGTCTGTAAATTGGGTTAGGTTCCCTGGAAAAATTTGACGGTCCAGAATATTTGTTGAAACCGGGCCTACCAAACACATTAGAACTTTGACGGATAGGATTCCTTTGAAAACGTTTCACACCCCGTTGGGTAGCTATAAAAGCACATTCTAAAGCCTGCATATTATCTTTATCTGACAAATCCTGTGTTCGCGGTATTTCAACTTTTCATAACGCGAGTTGAATATTTTTCGGATTTATTTATAATGAATATTCCAATATCAGTACTGGGTGCGGGAACATGGATTTTGGGTATTTTCAATGGACTGGGGTGATTCACAGGCAAATATTGGGGCGACTTACGGGGTACTGGACTCATATCAGATATTTAAGGGCCAAGGGTGGGAGGCAAAATCAAGCAGTACTCAGGTTTACCTGAATACTATTAGGCCTAGCCAACTTCCTGCTGCCTGTAGAGGTGGATTTGGTAACTTGCTAGGCCTAGGGACAAGGTCTGCCCTTAGCGGTCCCTGGCCAACAACAGTTATTACGAGCCTGAATAAGGACTCGGAAAGTCTGCTGATTGTGTTGGGGATTCGCAACAGGAACCGACAGACAGATCCTTACCGGTCCCTGGTCACCGGCAGTTATTACGAGCCTGAATAAGAACTTGGAAAGCTTGCCGACTGCACCGGGGACTTGCGATGGATCGACCGACTAAACGGAGGAAGGGTTCGACGAGGACTGCCTTCCTGGAGTGGGTTCCACGACCGGCGTTAGTACGAGCCTGAATAAGGACTTGGAAAACTACCAACAGTTGGGACTCACGACGGGCTGACAGACCCCTTGCCAAGCCGTACCGCTTTCCTGATGACCAATCCCTTCGGGGTTTGGGAAGGGTGGGAAGGACACGCAACGGGGTCGAAAGACAAAGGACCGGACTTTACTGGCCTACCGACTGTTCGGAGCAGCTTCTCGGCTACCGAAGCGACTACGAGCCTGAAAAGGATTCGGAAAGCTTAGGTGGTTGGGTCCCTGTGATGAACCGACAGACCCCTAGCCAAGCCGTACCGCTTTCCTGATGACCGATCCCTTCGGGGTTCGGGAAGGGTGGGACGGACACCAACCGGGTCTACCGACTTGACCGACCCTTAGCCAAGCCGTACCGCTTTCCTGATGACCGATCCCTTCGGGGTTCGGGAAGGGTGGGACGGACACGCAACAGGGTCGACCGACACCGACACTACGGTACCGAGACTAGGATCAAGGGAAAATGGGGAACATTAGTTAGGTTAAAATCTAAAGCGAACAGTGGGTAATTAAATAATGTACTGTAGGAATTTATATTGTCGTATATTATTGTGAATATTTGGTGTATATATGATGTGGGGAAGCCCAACTTATTCTCAATCAAGATTCAACTACAGTAAAGGTTTCTGATCTACAAGCGTATAGACGTGTGTGCTTTGAGTTTGACAAGGCAATCCGTTCCTTTCACATGCAACAAGAATTGAAAATTCTATCTAGTAAAAATAAAAAAGCATTATTTAAATACGCTAAGAGCCGTACAACAAATCGTAGCTCTATAGCCCCCTTAAAGAAAAAGGATGGTTCCCTAGCAACCACTGACAAAGAAAAATGTGATTGTCTGATAACTCAATACTCATCTGTCGGTAATGTAGATAATGGTGAATTTCCTGTATTTAACCAGCAAACTGACGAAACTTTTGACATTCATTGCATTTCTGAATCTAAAGTTATTGATATCCTTGCTAAATTACAGTATAAATCTGGAGATACGCCAGACGACATTCCTGTTGCTACCTTAAAAATATTTAGATTCGAATTATGTTATCCATTGTGCATATTATTTAATGAATCACCCTTAACTGGTGCATTACCGAAGTGTTGAAAACAGGCCGATATTACATCTGTCTACAAAAAAGGCGATGCGTCCATTGGTGCTAATTATCGCCCTATTTCCATCACTTCTTCAGTCTGTCGTGTTCTAGTACAAATCCTAGTTCATGAAATGTCGGGTTTTTTTTAAAAAGGAACAATTTAATAACAGATGAACAATACGGATTTATTAAGGGCCGTAGCACTACCACTCAACTTTTAGACTGCACCTATAATTGGGCAACTGCCCTTAATGCAAAATGTTTTACTGATGTAGTATACACAGACTATGCCAAGGCATTTGACTCTGTTGTGCCTAGTAAATTGTTAATTAAACTTAAATGTTATGGAATTACAGGTAATTTGCATCGCTGGTTTGCCAGCTATTTAACTGATCGTGTTCAGCGAGTGAAAATAGGTGAAAGCTTTTCTAATTTTCACAAAGTTATATCGGGTGTAGCACAGGGTTCGTGTGTCGGTCCCCTATTATTTATTATTTTCATTAATGATATGCCTACGCACCTTTTCGGTATTAATTCTATAGGCTCTTTGCTGACGATACCAAGATATTTTGTGCTTTTCGTAATATTGATGTATATTACTGTATATTACTGCAGAAAAATCTTGATATTTTTTCCAGTTGGTCTAGTGATTGGCAGTTGAATTTAGAAGAAACAAAATGTAAAAGCCTCACCCTTGGTAATGTAGCTATGCCTTCATCATATAGAATTAATGATACGCAACTTGCAAATGTTAATTCGTATCGCGATCTTGGAGTGATTGTGGATAAGGATCTTAAATTTACAGAACATGTAATGACTATTACATCCTCTGCTTATCGCTCTATAAATAAAATATTTCGATGCTTTTTAACTTCTAACGTTCAGGCATTATTATGTGCATATACAGCGTTTGTTAGACCCATTCTAGAGTACGCTAGCTGTGTCTGGAACCCATTTTATTCTGGCGCGCCATTTCTCGGCCTTACTGACAAAATTGAAGCGACTCAACGTTATTTCACTCGTAGACTATTCTATGGGTGTAAGTTGGATTGTGACATGTGTTATGTAGATAGGCTTTCATTTTTAAATTTGCAACCGCTGGAAATACGTAGGATCCATATTGATTTGGTGTACACTTATAAAATAGTGCATAATCTTTTAGACCTTGATCCTGAAAAATACTTCCAGCGATCACTTTCAATTACTCGTGGCCACTCATATAAACTTCGAGGCACCGAGAATTAATCGGAAACTTAAGGTCCGATTATTTAGAGCAGCAGTAGTTCCAGTACTCCTCTACGGGAGTCCATGCTGGGCTCTAACTGTTGAGGACACCAAATCTCTGGATGGCACATTCACGAGAATGCTACGCCGGGTTCAATGTGTCAAGTACAATGCACACATCTCCAACCAGACACTATATAACATTGGAGGTGTCTCATTGGTTCCCCCAAGCTTGTCACTAGAACAAAATCGCCTCCGCTTTGCAGGACATTGCTTTCGCCGTGAGGATCAGCCAGTGCATAATCTTGAAATTTGGCAGCCTCATGGAGTGAATAAGCATGGTGGACAGCCCATGACTTTCTTGAGACGCATCTTAAAGGACACTGGCCTTAAAGATGCGGATGATCTAGCAAATGTCATGGGTGATAGGGAGTTGTGGCAATGCAATTTTGTTGACAAGCCGGCACAGCATTCTTAAAAATGCAGCTGCAATGCAGCATGCCGATCCTAGTAGTAGTAGTCGAGGCATTAAATGTGCTACTAACCCAATATCGAATATGTTCTTTAATCGAGTTGTAAATATCTGGAATGACCTCACCGATGATATTGTTACCAGTATTTCTGTGGAGCTATTTAAACTAAAACTTATTGAATGCGATCTCACTAAATACTGCAATTTTGATAGGAATTTGTAACTTGTTTCGTTGTAAATTTTTATTTCATTTAAATACTTTGTGCAATGCATTGCATATTTTACATTAATTGATATTTACTTAAGCTAGAGAATCAGTCGCCTCGTTTACCGTGTTAACCTTTTTACTTTTGTCCTGGTCGGTACATTGTGCCTTATTGTGATTTTTAATGTTGTCTGTGCGCTACTCTAACAGGAGTTATCTCCGAATAATATATCTTATCTTATCTTAAACCTATTTCTGAAACTCTGATTACTAAATACTTAGGGCTGTAGATTGATTCTGACATGTCTTGGAAAACACACACTAACTATATAGTATATACACAAAAAAATATCAAAATCTATTGGAATATTTTACAAGTTACGTTATGTCCTTCCGCGGCAAATATTGCGTATGCTTTACTTTACATTAATCCATCCTTACATCTTTTTTATGCTCTTATAGTTTGGGGTAACACATCATTCTTTCATTCACCCACTCAAGGTGTGTGTTAATAAAGTACTAAGAGATATATTTTCCGAATCCCGATCCTCAGCTACTCAACTTTACAAATTGAAAAGTTATACATACAGCAAGTAGCTACGGCAATGTTTGATATATCCAACAATCCCGGCAATTCAAGTCTCTCTAATTTATTTTCAAAGGTCTCTGACATTCACCCATATAATACGAGAGCGACATGACAACATCGAAAAATTACTATCTCCCTAATGTCCGTCTCGTTGTCGCTCATCGCTCTTTACTATCTCCCTAATGTCCGTCTCGTTGTCGCTCATCGCTCTTTACTATCTCCCTAATGTCCGTCTCGTTGTCGCTCATTGCTCTTTACTATCTCCCTAATGTCCGTCTCGTTGTCGCTCATCGCTCTTTAATATCTCCCTAATGTCCGTCTCGTTGTTGCTCATCGCTCTTTACTATCTCCCTAATGTCCGTCTCGTTGTTGCTCATCGCTCTTTACTATCTCCCTAATGTCCGTCTTGTTGTCGCTCATCGCTCTTTACTATTTCCCGAATGTCTGTCTCGTTATCGCTCATCGCTCTTTACTATCTCCCTAATGTCCGTCTCGTTGTTGCTCATCGCTCTTTACTATCTCCCTAATGTCTGTCTCGTTGTCGCTCATCGCTCTTTACTACCTCCCTAATGTCCGTCTCGTTGTCGCTCATCGCTCTTTACTATCTCCCTAATGTCTGTCTCGTTGTCGCTCATCGCTCTTTACTATTTCCCGAATGTCTGTCTCGTTGTCGCTCATCGCTCTTTACTATCTCACTAATGTCCGTCTCGTTGTCGCTCATCGCTCTTTACTATCTCCCTAATGTCCATCTCGTTGTCACTCATCGCTCTTTACTATCTCACTAATGTCCGTCTCATTGTCGCTCATCGCTCTTTACTATTTCCCGAATGTCTGTCTCGTTGTCGCTCATCGCTCTCTACTATCTCCCTAATGTCCGTCTCGTTGTCGCTCATCGCTCTTTACTACCTCCCTAATGTCCGTCTCGTTGTTGCTCATCGCTCTTTACTATCTCCCTAATGTCTGTCTCGTTGTCGCTCATCGCTCTTTACTATCTCCCTAATGTCTGTCTCATTGTCGCTCATCGCTCTTTACTATCTCCCTAATGTCCGTCTCGTTGTCGCTCATCGCTCTTTACTATCTCCCTAATGTCTGTCTCGTTGTCACTCATCGCTCTTTACTATCTCCCTAATGTCCGTCTCGTTGTCGCTCATCGCTCTTTACTATCTCCCTAATGTCCGTCTCATTGTCGCTCATCGCTCTTTCAAATTTCAGGGCGTCAAAATCTGGAATGACCTTCCCGAAAATATTCGGGCTTCCAAATTGAAATATATATTTACAAAACTTTTAAAAAAATACCTTCTTGATACGCCTAATTCTTAAATACAATATTTATTTCTGATTATTTAGTGTTCCAGTTCAATATTTTTCATTCGTATATGTCAGTCAGTATATGTCAATTCAGGTCAATTTATACGCCTAATAAGTATTTACGGTACATATATATACAGTATATACACAGAATACATATATTTTGAATACAATTTGGTATCCTAAATTCACGGTGGTTTTCTTCTTCGTTTTTATTATTTTTTCTCTATTTGCCTTCTATGCAATTTCTGTTTCGTGTTGATTGAGTTTGCCTCCTTTGTACAGTAAGTTGTCTTATAGATTTAACTTTATGGGTCAGTATGTATAAATATTTTTACTAATTTTATATGTTAAATTACTTATGGACACGTCGCAGTCCAGCACACTATTTCGAGTATTTGCGTGATACCCACGAACTAGTGGCACAAGCTACTATGTGGAGCTCACACGAATTCGGATTCACACCATAAATATTGTAAATCTATCTATCTTGTGTTTGTTATGTTGGTGTTGGGTCTATCGCTCCTTATTATGTTGGAATAAAATAAAATCAATCAATCAAACAAAACAATCTACACTTTTGGGTTGCCCAGACCACCGCTATAAACATCTCCAACTCGACTATGGCGTAGCGGGATTCTGTTTCATTCACAAACCAACTACAGCATTCAACGAGACGCAAATCTTCGCCATGGAGTTGGAGTGTACCCAAGGCCATGATTCCGGGATGCATCTATTTGGAGCTGAATTTTCTTAGTGGGGTCGAATGATGCTAGAATAGGCCACGAAATCAGTCCGGCCTTAGTCGCAATGAATGCGCATTCGTGGTCTGGAGTCCATATATATGGAGACCTTGCGCTTAATAGGGGACGCAGTGGAGTTAAATGTGATACCAAGTCATGTGAGAAAGGGTCCAATTGTTCGACTAACCCAACAAAACTTCTTAAGTCTGTTATGTTAGTTGGACATGGAAAACTTGAGATCACTCGAAGTTTCATTGGATCTGGTTTTATTCCCGATTCTCCCACTAGAAATCCGGCATATTTAACTTCCGACTTAGCAAATTGTATCTTCTCTGGGTGAAGACACAATTTTTCCTCACGACAGCGTTGCAGTACAACCCTAATCTGGGAGATATGTTCTTCAAGATTGGCTCCGTAGATCAGTAGGTCATCAACCAACTTGACCACGTTGGGAATACCCTGCAATGCGTTGTCTCCACTACGATTATATTCATCGCCACTCGAGATGAGGCCCATTTCACTACGTCGATGTACGTAGCGCCCCATGGTGTGGTAAATGTTGTGAGAAGTTGGCTTTCTGAGTCCAGGGGAATCTGCCAATTTCCGTGTGCTGCATCGAATACTGTGAAATATTTCGAGGAAGCCGGAATATTAGCAATTGCACTGCGTGGAGAAGGTGTGGGAGACTGTGGACGTTTAACCTGGTTATTAAGGTGTTCTCCATGTTCTGAGATGCTTTGTCAGTGGAAGTATCTGGATAGATTTTGTTTGAAAAATTATGCCTCACTGATGCCCAGACTATGCATCACTGAGGCCCAGACTATGCCTCACTGAGGCCCAGGCTATGCCTCACTGTTAGTGTCGGCACCTACCTACCGGTACTACTGTAGTTTACAGTTATCACTTTTACATATATCTTAATAATTCTTCAATTTAATTTTTGTAATTACTATCCTGCATTCTTTGCTTCTTTTTATGGTTTATTTATCCCTGATGATGGCTACTGTGTAGTTGAAACGTTGGAAATTATATAATACTGTAATGTAATATATTAATATGGCGGAATAATTGAAATATGTAATTATTTTCAGTATGTTTACTACTCACCTTTCTGAGCCGTCTTCACCTTCGCTCAAAAAATAATGGGGGTTGCTGTGCAGTAATATAAAAATAAAGGTTTTCAGGATTTGAACACTGTACCCAGGGAAACACAGCTCCATCGTCAGCTGTGTACTTTTGAATCCCTATCCCTATTTACTGTAAATACAGCATTGCACGAATTGACCAATATTACAGGAAACTACTACTACTAGGATCGGCAGGCTACATTGCAGCTGCATTTTTAAGAATGCTGTGCCTGCTTATCGACAAAATTGCACCGCCACAACTCCCTATCACCAATGACATTTGCTAGATCATCCGCATCTTCAAGGCCAGTGTCCTTTAAGATGCGTCTCAAGGGATGCGTCATGGGCTGTCCACCATGCTTATTCACTCCATGAGGCTGCCAAAGTACAAGATTATGCACTGGCTGGTCTTCACGGCGAAAGCAATGTCCTGCCAAGCGGAGGCGATTTTGTTCTAGTGTCAAGCTTGGGGGAACCAATGAGACACCTCCAATGTTATATAGTGTCTGGTTGGAGATGTGTGCATTGTACTCGACACAATGAACCCGGCGTAGCATTCTTGTGAATGTGACATCCAGAGATTTGGTGTCCTCAGCAGTTAGAGCCCAGTATGTACTCCCATAGAGGAGTACTGGAACTACTGCTGCTCTAAATATCCGGACCTTAAGTTTTCGATTAATTCTCGGTGACTTCCAAATCCTGGAAAGCCTTTCCCTTACGTATTCGACTACTTACTGACTTCCGGATCCATGATCCCAGGTAACAGAAGTCATCCACATGCTCAAGCATTGTTCGCGCTTTCAGACCTTTGGCAGTTTAACCCGCCAAATTAGAATGTCTTCTAGATAATAAATCTGCTTTTTAGTCTATGACAAGTATTTGATTCACTACACTAGTCGAAACCAATCCGTGCGCGACCATTCACCCGCTGGATATTCCCGGGAGATTGGGTTCGACGGTTTAATTTTTATTGCTATGTAAGCCTAATGTATTATTCGACTGACAGTATTATATAATCTCTGACAATATTATTCACCTTCGGTAATATTAACAGTTCCTTTAGGACGTGGCGCTTTATCTATATAAACAGAGTTATGACTTAAACTACTCGCAACGATATGGCTTAATTATAATCCACATATATGGCGCATTCTTTAGGAATTGCTTCTTTAACAGACTCACTCATACACTATGCTGCACAATACTGCACACTAATCTGCCAATCTTCACTGATTTTAGTCACATATAAAAGGAACACAGGCTGACTCATGTAGGGTCTATCAAATAACATTAGATTCACTTCAAACCACTTTAACACAAGTCACAATCGTTATTGGTAACCTTTCTCTCTTACCTTCGGTATATCAAGAATATTGGGTTGCGGGGTTATTTATCGTTATTCCAAATATAATAATTCATCAACCATATTATGAAGAACTGACGGTAAATAGCAGTATAACAATATAAAAGTATGCACAATGTTACACAGTATGCAGTGTATGCAGTACTGCAGTATGCAGACATCAGTCATCAGTATGCAGTTAAAGGATATATGCCCTTTATAATTAAACCTACTAGTGTACGACTAAAAGCAGTACAGCACAAAATACTTCTAAGCCGTTCTTTTTTTGGCTCAAGACTGAATGTAAACACTGCACATAGGCATTGCGTCATTTCTCGGAAATTTTCTGTACAAGGAGCCACAAAAACGCTCTCATTGGCTGACTGAACTGAGAGACGCCGTAGAACAAAGGAAATCAACACGTATGAATGTCAGCTGTTAACCGTAGTCATAGTAACTACTGTTCAAGAGTAGCTATCACCCCTTTGCGTCACGAATTGCCATAGAATCATAAAATATACCTTTCACAGTACACATACGGAGGAAATAGGTCTTAGATCCTCTAAAAACACCGATACAGCAATAATACGGTCTCTTACACTTATTAAATCAACTACAGAGTATTTTAATGTAAAAGATAATAAAAATAACGGGGCAATTCAGCAAAGGCTTTTACACCGCTCCCAGAAAATGGGATTTTCAGTCTATAAAATATAAAAATCACAGTTTCTAAAACATAAAGATACTCTAAACAGTTAGTCTTTCTTGCGCGGACGGCGTTTACGCAGTTTCTTAAGATTAACAAGAGTCCTTTTCTCTTTGGGGGGAGCCACTTTACTAGGAGGGCCATAACTCCTGGGTGAAGGGTGCAATATGATTGCATCAGAAGGTGTAGGTTTATGGTCGAGGTATCTGCCGTTTCGATATGCTTCTCCTCGAGCTGATTTTCCTCCGCTCGTAGCTGGATACGTTCATCCAAAACTCTCGCAGAGAATAGGATCGTCCAAGTTCGATAACTTCTTAGAGATTCTGGATTTCCCAATCGAATTGAGATAAGGCCAATTCGTTTATCGATTGGACTTACTGTTATAACTTACGTTTATCTGAACAAACGCAGGTTTCTTTTTTGATCTTTATAGAATAGCGTTTAACTCGTTTCGTACAACGCTCTCCTTTACCTTGATGAGGGGTTGTATCGCGTTAAACGGGACGACCATACGGTTGGATAGTGATATTAGGTGTCTGCGTCACAATCCGGCTAGGTAAGATGGGCGGCTAGCTAGAAATCACTGTCGGAGTGTTACCGATTAATTGTTAGGGTAGCACTAGATCTTTGAACAGTGAATACAGTCCGCGAGGATCCGCGACACCACCAGGATCGCAGGTCTGAGGTCCAACTAAGGAATGAGGAGGTTTGACCGAGTATTCCGGGACTCTGATCGTAGGTTTACTCCAGGATCGTTCGAGCCGAGTGAGCATAGGTGATACGTCAACAAGTTTCGGTTTACATGGATGTTTATGTCTTTCCGTTTATTATTTGGGTCTAGGGCATTTATCGTAATAATACCAAAGACGCACGTCTGGTAGGGTAAACGCGGGTGACATTTATTTGTTGTTACAATGCTTCTATCAAGAATTCCAAATATACTTTGGAGTTACCGCGTCCATTTGTTTCTTTAGTGTCTTTTCTTTCGAGCCGATTTCGAATAGAATTTTCGCATTCGAATTTCAGTTTATGGTTCCGACTCCGCTGGGCAGGATATATAGTCGACATAGTCCGTATTGTGTAAATCGATAGGATGACCAGTAGTTAAGAAGACCATATACGTACCATTACGCTGCGTATATCGAGCAGCGAATTTTCTATAGTCCAACTCGCGCGAGAGCTGCACTTGGGACATTGGCGGTTCGATATAACGACCATCGTCCTCCGCAGCAGTTGGACTAACGTCGCCGCGTATTAAGCTATAAACAAACGCTTGCAAAAGTAGAGTATATCGCTCCCCGATACCAAGAACATCTTCTATCAACTCCGTCATGTCTGCTATATATGAGTTTATCCACATTATAAGGAGTTTATATTCAGGCTAGCGAGCGCCGCTGCCTACTCCAATTAACCCCCGGACAGTACGAGATCCTCAGCGCCGATGTGTCGTCGCCGCTGTACTTTCGCCAACGACGTAGCCGCACAACGACAACGACAACCGACACAAGTCACTCGACTGTCCGTCCCAAAGACTTAGATGTACTTCAGGTTTTCCTTGGAGAGTTAGGTTACTTTTACGATTGCGACTAGCTACTGTAAACACACCTTAGCAGTAACATTCACCTATAAACTCACAAATACCACACACACAACTTGTCACAAATTACACACATTCGGGTCACTTGTCCGTTAGTCAATGCCTTCCAGAATGTCACTGTATTATTATGTATCCTTGGATACTATCAGTGCACTATTTATTCCCTATGCTATTCAATGGGACAAGCTTTCTATTGTTCTTTTAACTCAATTCTAATTCTAGCGTGGTTGTTGCTATGGTGACATTATGCAAAGCTAGCGGTAGAATTAGGGTGATTCCAATGCATACAGATCTGGGATGTTATTTAATAGTAATTCTTTAATAGTCAATGTTCTGTTTTATACATGACTTTATGAATTTTATCGGCTATTGACTATGTTTGGGAGACTTTCGTACACGCATACGCATAATAATATAAATCTCCGCTCCCTTGATCTATTAATAAATGGAATTTTGGGAATGTTATAAATTGCGTAAAATGGCAATTTATTAAATTCATTAAAAGACATGAATTTAAATTGATTCCCTGAAATTTTATTATTTGATAATTAAATGGACATATTTGGATTCCAGAACATGTCTGGGGACACAAGATCCTTAATTCTAAGAAAATTGTCTCTTTAAGAATATCGGTAAATGCTACGATATCTTAATTGACTAGAATTGTTGAAGGATCTGAATTTTACAGATTTTGACTTATTTGATTTGTAAATATTAACTAATTAATATTTGAGATGGGCACCGATTTATTCCAGAACTTGTCTGGGGACGTTAACCACTGATTCTAGAATTTGTCTTTCAAGTATATCGGTGGGTGCCGCGATATCTTAATCGACTAGAATTACAGATGGTCAAAGGGTTTAACAGATTTATTTTGCGTTATACGCTACTGTTAAAGGGACATCACGCTACTATATGTATTATTTAATATACGGTATGAGAGCAATATCGCACGAAGCAATGTCAGTGTGAAGAGGCAAGTCGTTTCCAAGGTCTACCCAGAGCTTGGTTTAGCCGAGACACGAGGATCTGAACTTTGCATTCCTAATACTCTGCCTACCAATAATACTTAAATATAGTAGTGGC
Source organism: Nemertoderma westbladi (assembly GCA_032718475.1). Taxonomy (NCBI): domain Eukaryota; kingdom Metazoa; phylum Xenacoelomorpha; order Nemertodermatida; family Nemertodermatidae; genus Nemertoderma; species Nemertoderma westbladi. The sequence continues at coordinate 48,592 of JAUCBJ010002765.1, read as the reverse complement.
TTTATTGTACTTTAATAAGTACAGACATTTCATCTTACTGTAGTTACGTATTTATAATATAATACGGACAGTAAGGAAAGAGAAAAATAATTATTTCTCGCCGTCGCACTAAATATAATATAAGTAATTACGTACGTAATAAACACGAATATATTGCACTATTCTACAAAATAATCGCTAAATAATATTCTACTAAATTAAATAAAACGATTATAATAAAATTACATAGTAATACATACATAAATATAAAAATAATAATATAATATAAAATAATAGAGTCACACACCCACTCCATATGTTGCTATGTTATGGAGTCCCTAGATGTTTGAAGGATTAGGGAGGTGGTCGTGGGAAGAGAATCTTTCCTTCCACAGTTTCCGGAGAGTCCTCCATTCCCTTCCGATAAACACAAACGACCGACTGGGTGATTGAGTCGCTGCATCCTGAATACAATTCCAGGTTTCCTCTTCGTCCTGGAATAGTGACGATAGAAACATCGCTCAAAGTATATGACGGCGTCACAAAGCCGATTCCAGGAGCTATAGTGGTCCGTCGCTCTCTGCAGGAGAGGTGAGAGTCCCTGCGAGACGTCTGATGTTCCAGAGCTCCAATCGCTCTCTCTGATCTTCATGAAGGATCCACTCGCGGTGGGGAGGCCCAGATCCACGGCGTCGTCCCTGGCAACATGTAATACCGACAGATCTATCCCGGGTTCAAATAACTCCGATCCACCCGTCCGGGTTTCAGGTTCGACTTTCTCCGCTCCCTTGGCTGGTCTAATCTCAGTCAGAGTAAGATGGGGAGGACATTCATTCTCCTTACTCAGGAAGTCGGGTTCACCTAATCGGTCTGTAGTATCTGTCAGTTCTTGAGGAGTTGCTCCTCTGGAAGCGATGTCCGTTGGATTAAACTTCTTGGGGCAATATCTCCATTGATCTACATTGGAGCTAAGATTGTCATTATCTGAGGAGTGTGGTGTTCCCTCAGTTGGGTCGTCTCCCTCACTAGTATCATCTTCCCATTTACTCCGCTGGCAGACGCGATCTTGAAGCAGTCTTTCTCTGAGCGTTCTACGGGAAGGTCCAGTAAGGTACCAACCTACTCTAGTTCTTACCGCATAGGGCTGAAGTGGTTGCGGTTGAGCAGGTCGTTTCTCTAATGTCTCCAGCGCCTCATGCGCGTTTTGGCCGATGAGTATTTGCACTCCAGGATAATCAGTCTGGAATCGAGGTATGTTAAGATGTTGGATGCTCTCATCCTCGTCCCAATTATAAAGGTCTGCTTGAGTAGTAGCGAAGTTCTTTATAGCCACCATTTTCACTGACCTGATGCTATGTTCTCCTAGTTCGTCCTGGGGGGTGGACAACTCACATATATAATAGTCGGCAGCCACAGCAGATTTCCAAACCTGCATGATCCCTGACATGTTGAGCTTGGTTCGGAACTTGGGTTGTCCAGCAAAGATGTCTTCGGCTAGTTCTTTATCGATGAATGTTCCTGTGCTGCCGGAGTCCAGGAGGGCGTTCACTATATAGCTCTTCTGAGGTCCGTGGACCCGTAACTGGACTACAGGAAATTCTCGGATCCCTATATTGGAAGTTGGCGCTTTCCAAGATGGTTGTTGATCGGAAGTAGTTAAGGTAAGGTCGCTATCTGTATCTTTTTCATGAGTGAGTGCTCGATACACTGCGGTATTTATCATGTAACAGGATTCGTTTTCGTCGGAGAACTCGTCCGTATAGAATCCTTCCATCTCAGATTGATCAGTGTCGTTCACATCACTGAATTGGACATGTAGTTCGGACTCACTTACCTGACTCGGGCTGTTTCGTTCGAATTCCGTGTGCAACAAGATATGATGTTTTGCGCCGCACTTTGCACACCTTGCGTCGGAGTGACAGGTTCGCCGTTGGTGTCCTCGTCTGAGGCAATTATAACACAACCGCTTATCCCACATGACTTCACGTCTATCCTTTAGTGATTTCCTCAGGAATTTATCACACGCATTTAAACGGTGGGGCCCGTCGCACAGCACACATTTGGGCTTGATGTTACTTACTTTAACCTGTGCTATGTGGTCCACACTTGTTCTTTCCTCGGGCTTTCTCACCTGAATTCTTTTAGGAGACGTAGGAAGGGTTTTTTGTACCGGTTCCCTTCTGTCATTTGTTCGAGACTTGAATTTACTTACCTGATCTTTAGGCATTTTATTCACGTAATAAGATCTATCCGTGTCCTTCCCGCTATCTTCTCCTTGAGCAGTCTGGCTTTCGCCGTCATCGGTATAACATACTGGTGTTATTTTTCTCCTAGAAACGGGTTTCTCACTTACCTTGTTTTCCAATGTCTTCTCTCTGGACTGCCTTAGGAGCTGTAATTTCACTTCTCTATCTAAGAATGACATGAGATCAGTCATGGTAGGGTCTCGTTGTTGTTGATCCATCATATATAACACCTTCTTGTCCCAGCGTGTACCTACTCCACCCTTGGGCAAAGTAGATGCTAAGGCTCCTACAACCATAGAATTCTGGTATTCATGAGACTTACCTAACCAATCTAGTTGTCTACAGATCTCCTGAATCTCATCGGAAAACTCTATAATCCCGCTGCTAAGAAACTTTCGGGGCGCCATTAATTTCGCATATAAATACCTAGCGATATTATTCCTATTACCATACCTGATGTTTAGTGTATCCCAAACTTGTCTTAATCCGTCTGGATGTCCAATAAACTTTAACGCCATTAACTTGGGAGATCCTTCCAAGCACTCGATGAGGTATCTAAGTTTTTCTCCATTAGATAGTACAGAGTTCTGTATGTTATCTTTGTAATATTCATTAAAAGGTAACCATTTCATCTCATCTCCATTGAACTTGACAATCTCTCCAACCTTTACCGCTTGACGGGCTTCGGTTCTAGCCATTTGACGCGTAAAACTTTCTTGAGCCATCGTGCTATTTAATATCGAGTTATCGGTATATAAATTTCTCGGATTATGATCAGTTCTATAGGGAATATCATTATCAACAGGTCTATAATTACCCTTAATAGGGTTCACTATAGGAGTTTCTACTTCGCTAGCAGTATATATGCGTGTAGGCTCCACACCTTGCGCATGCAATACTTCAGACCTAACAGGTTGACACATTGTTACAGAGGGTGGTGGTATACCCTTTTGGGTATTTACTAATTTATCGCGTTCAAGCGCGATACTTTGCTGCACTTCTTGCAACTCTAGCCTACTTTCCCTTACTGTGCCCTTGAATTGCTGGACAGTCTCCTGCATCTGCCCGAGCAGGATATCCATCCCCCGCCGTCTCTCGTCCACCCATTTGACCGCCGAAGCGGGAGTCGCCAACGTTGTAGCGGGCGGACGAGGGACAACGGGCGACAAATTGTGAATATTTCGCTCGGGGTCCAGGACCTGAACTGTCTCCTGGGCAGTTCTGCGGGGCACAGGTAGCTTAGTGCTATGCAGAGGGAATTTAGAGGTAGTTTCAGGGAGCACAGGTATGTCTCGCTTGCGTCCTTCTGGGCTCCTCTCTGATGACTCCGAGGCGCACCCATGAGGCGGACGCTGTCCCACCACCCTTGGGGCCAGTCCGACTGATGTTTTTATCAGACCGGGCCGGAGGGTAGCCCGATGCTTCCCGGGTTCACTTTTCAATCCCCCGATCACACCGGCACAACTCGTCGGTGTAGCCAGATGGTCGGCTACTGTCAACTTGCTGTGGCCTGACTGTACATTGAGCCAACTCAGAGAGTCAACCGGCGGGTGGACCAGTCGATAGCGATCGAGCATCAAGGTCGCCCTTGAGCCAAACCGACGGTCTTGTCCCAAGCGGGCTTGCGCTACCCACATTGGAATATTGACCGTTTTCACCCGCCTCGCCGGCAGTATTGAGGGGAAGTCGGTTCCACAAACAATACTGACTAGCTCGAAAACTAGGAACAAGTAACCACTTACCCGTCCTGTACACGTGTACTCAACAGATATTCACGAAATCAAGTACACTACGGTAAACACAAAATCTGACGCATACCACACACACACAGAGGACATAATCGGGGAAGACAAAATCGGTGACAAAATCAGAGGGGACAAAATTGTATCGACTAATAAAAGTCGAGAGTACTTTATTTTACCGACAGGGTAAAATAACTTTGTGTGCACAAAGTATGCTGGGGCGCAGTAAAATATGGTCCTACTAATAACCAGAGGCGACTGAACCAACCGGTAAGGGTTCCCATACTCACTCGCAGTGGCCATACATACACTCACGTATACCACGTACACACACAAACCACAGATTCCAGAGTATCATTCACTCGGACCACACTACAACACCAACCCCTCCTTGCAGCCGATATTCCGGGTGCCACCTCCATTCCAATAGTAGTACCAACAGAATCATCAGAACGTGTCCATTCCGATGCAACACCTCCATTCCAATAGTGCTACCCTGGGAAAAAACACGTTTTGGCAACCGATCGGAGACAGTACAGAGTCTGGTCAACTCATACATACCAAACATAGACCTACCACATAAACCACATAAACCACAGATCACACTAAGCCACCACCCCTACTGTGTACAGGACTGGCAGTACGGCAACAGGCCGACTAGACGGTACCACGGCACCATGTTGATTCATGGTTCGTAAGACACGAGGGCCTTCAGTAACTCCCTTGCACTATACCCTTCGATTTAACGTGCCCCCAGACCCTCACGAGTCCGCCGCCGCCTGTTGGTGACACCCCTATAGAGACCTCACCTCTTTAGGTATCACCGAAGGGGTGATTTCAAGAACAGGCCTAATTATTTCAGGCTCATCTACTATAGTAGGGAGTCTTTCTATTTTAATTATTTGGTCTGTGGGCTCTGTACTACCTAAGTTAGTGTTATTTAGTTGCCTTCTAACAGCTGGAGGCAAATCAGGCAATTTCTGCCGGTGGAATGTTCTTTTACGTCTGCTTAGGCGAGATCGATTTCTTCCGCCTTCAGTGTCGGTGGTATCGCCTTCCTCAGATGAGGTATACCCTTGTCTTTTGGGAGTAGATCGACTCATCATCTGCATATTACTAGCTGCTAACTGTTTACTGAAGTCGTCTTGCTTCTCTTGAAGATTTTCCAACTCCAGTTGGATGATCCCTTCAGCCGCTTTTCGTTCTACTTCCGCCACTGCTGCCGCTTTTGCCTCTGCTGCTGCCGCTTTTGCCTCTTCCGCTGCCGCTTTTCGTTCTGCTTCCGCCACTGTTCGTTCTGCTTCCGCCACTGCTGCAGCTTTTGCCGCTGCCGCTGCCGCTTTTGCCTCTGCCGCTGCCGCTTTTCTTTCTGCCTCTGCCACTGCTGCTATCTTTCTGTCTTCTATACGCTTTTTCCTTACTTGTTCTTCCCTTTCTCTAGCGATGCGGAGTTGTTCATCGAATTTAGCTTGGTTCGCCGCTAACCTGTCCACATCAATCGCATCTAACACAAGTTTGGCTCCTTCGCTATTAGGGCTAAGTCCCTCTAGCCTTCTCCTCAACTCTTCATCTCCCACAAAACGCTGATAGTCTGACAGATAGATATCAATGGCATCCTTCTTATGCGGTTTCTCTGCTGTCGCTTCACTCTCCGTTGTATCTAGTAGACTGTCTGACAGGTTCTGCTTTGCGTCAGACATGTTTGTGTGTACAGTTGAATGTCTACTGCTGTATTACAGTCTGAGCAAGTCTAGTAACTCAGTATTAACTGATAGCCTAGTAATTAATTACCGGTACTGCTACTCAGTGTAGCGTGATATATATAATATATTAGAATACCGGTATACTTATAGTATATATAACTATATAAGTATTATTACAGACTAGGTTTATCACAGAATACCGGTATAATTTTAGCACAAATATATATAAATATATAATAGGCCTATCGGAATACCGGTATACAGCTTACAGTTTGTATGATATATAATTCTGAAATAGAATTAATTACAAGTACCGGTATAATTTCAGCCTAGATTTATAGAAATAAAGATAATAGGCCTATCGTAAATACCGGTATATCAATTATTTCAAATAATTGAATTTCTGTTACTTTAGGGTTTACTTTGTTACTTTACTTACTTTATTACCGTTATTTGAGCAGTAATCCAACTGATATTGAGACCTAATGGTTGTATGGTAGGCCTACTATTTATAAATCGTTGGATTTGATTTATAATATATATATACCCGTTTTAATGGGTTTTGTCTATGTTTGAAATAAATGTTATTATTTCTGGGGAGTAATCACTACACAAAGCGGTGCGCTTTCAGTGAAGTGTTACGTATAGACACTAAAACAAATAATTCTAATTTACCTAAGTTACTTAATACTACAAATTACGTACAATTCGGGTTGAGATTACAATCTCTAAATAAACACAAAAATTTACAAAAACGCAAAATACGAATTTTTAGGGTAATTTTACAAGAAGTCTACAAACCAGCCTAACAAAGGGTTAGAAAACCGGTTATTACACGGACAGGGTACTACGGTATTTGAAATAATAAGTAGTAGTAAATACACTGCGTTGTCTAGATAGGAAAATGCCACCGCCTGACGACCTATAGCCGTATCGCTATAGGTTCTACGTTATGTATCACGGAGTGTTCCTACCTAGAAGTTAATAGAGCTAATCGAATGTGCCTATCAACCACTTTACAACACAGATATAATGCCTACAATAATTACTTCGGAAAGTACGGTACACTAAACCCTAAATTAGGTACGAGTACTTGTATAACAAATAATCAGTAGTTAAATATACTTGAACAGCTAAAAGAACCACGGCATCTGCTGGAGTGACCGATGCACAAAATCACCAGTCTTTACCTACGCCAAGCAGCCCGTATAGTACCGGGGTTAATTTAACTATAGCGGTATGTATAACAAACACAATTACTGTAGGAACAAACTTAGGGAATGAATGTTGCGAATAATCGCATAAACTCTGAATAATAAATATTACGCTACGCGTACAAACTACTCAAATAAAATACAGACCGAACACTGACAGACTACTATCAAGCCTAAACAAACTACGGTATATGCAGACTCCGAAATGATTAGGGAGTATGCGCTCTAACCCAGTAGTGCGACTTATTCTTTAGTTGGGGGTTTACCTTACAGCGTTGCTGCCCCTACTGCCTAATCGTACTTAATCGGACAGATGATCTACACACGCGGCAATCCGTTCAGACCTAATAACAGCCAGACAACTATCCAGCCTACAAATTATTTAAATAAAATTATACGCTACCCGTACAGACTTACACAAACAAAGTACAGACTAAACGATGGCAGACTACTCTCAAGCCTAAATAAAATACAGGACATGCAGACTCCGAAATGATTAGGGAGTATGCGCTCTAACCCAGTAGTGCGACTTATTCTTTAGTTGGGGGATTTACCTTACAGCGTTGCTGCCCCTACTTCCTAACCGTACTTAATCGGACAGGTGCTCTACACACACTGCAATTCGTTCGGACTTAACAGCAATCAGACAACAGCTCAGCCTACAAATTGTCTGTACAATCTGATCAGGTTTACACGCCTTCTGTTCAATACTGGCCTACAAATAAATAAAACTGACAGAAATAGGCCTAAGTAAAATCCCAATAAAAACCAGGCGTCCCCGATTAATTATTAAGACCTACCGGCATATATAATCAAATCGAATAATACTGCTGTACTTATACGGAAGTAGGTACCGGTCCGGATGATCAGGCAGTCAGGCCTACTGGTTACCGGTCGACCGGTACTTTCGACTTTATTGCTTACTGCAATAAAGAAGCTATATCCTTTAATGTTCGCGCTTTCAGACCTTTGGCAGTTTAACCCGCCAAATTAGAATGTCTTCTAGATAATAAATCTGCTTTTTAGTCTATGACAAGTATTTGATTCACTACACTAGTCGAAACCAATCCGTGCGCGACCATTCACCCGCTGGATATTCCCGGGAGATTGGGTTCGACGGTTTAATTTTTATTGCTATGTAAGCCTAATGTATTATTCGACTGACAGTATTATATAATCTCTGACAATATTATTCACCTTCGGTAATATTAACAGTTCCTTTAGGACGTGGCGCTTTATCTATATAAACAGAGTTATGACTTAAACTACTCGCAACGATATGGCTTAATTATAATCCACATATATGGCGCATTCTTTAGGAATTGCTTCTTTAACAGACTCACTCATACACTATGCTGCACAATACTGCACACTAATCTGCCAATCTTCACTGATTTTAGTCACATATAAAAGGAACACAGGCTGACTCATGTAGGGTCTATCAAATAACATTAGATTCACTTCAAACCACTTTAACACAAGTCACAATCGTTATTGGTAACCTTTCTCTCTTACCTTCGGTATATCAAGAATATTGGGTTGCGGGGTTATTTATCGTTATTCCAAATATAATAATTCATCAACCATATTATGAAGAACTGACGGTAAATAGCAGTATAACAATATAAAAGTATGCACAATGTTACACAGTATGCAGTGTATGCAGTACTGCAGTATGCAGACATCAGTCATCAGTATGCAGTTAAAGGATATATGCCCTTTATAATTAAACCTACTAGTGTACGACTAAAAGCAGTACAGCACAAAATACTTCTAAGCCGTTCTTTTTTTGGCTCAAGACTGAATGTAAACACTGCACATAGGCATTGCGTCATTTCTCGGAAATTTTCTGTACAAGGAGCCACAAAAACGCTCTCATTGGCTGACTGAACTGAGAGACGCCGTAGAACAAAGGAAATCAACACGTATGAATGTCAGCTGTTAACCGTAGTCATAGTAACTACTGTTCAAGAGTAGCTATCACCCCTTTGCGTCACGAATTGCCATAGAATCATAAAATATACCTTTCACAGTACACATACGGAGGAAATAGGTCTTAGATCCTCTAAAAACACCGATACAGCAATAATACGGTCTCTTACACTTATTAAATCAACTACAGAGTATTTTAATGTAAAAGATAATAAAAATAACGGGGCAATTCAGCAAAGGCTTTTACAAGCATGCCATCGTTTGAGCTTATGCTCATCCGATCAGAGACTTGCTGAGGACTTTCAAAGTTAACTGTCTAAATTATGGTCTTTCTGGAGTTAATAAAAAGACCAACACTAGAAGCAGCATGTTCTAATGAGCTGAAGTGATTCTGAGAGTACTCCTAAGTCATCAGCAAAGTCTAGATCAGTTAGGTACTTCACAGGATTCCCGCGACTTCTGGAGCCATTAGGTGGAGTTATCATCACCCCATCATCATTATGATGACCTAAGGACATGCGTAGAACATAGTCAACAACAATTATGAACAAGAATGGTGCAAGTGTGTCTCCCTAGAGGACGCCCCATAACACTTCAAATTTTTCTGTGTCACTGTCAACAGTAGACACAAATGTTGCGAACCATCGTATACTGATCTGATTGCTGCAATAATTTCATCAGGAATCCCATTTAATGAAAGTATGCTGAACATAGCGAGCGAGAGACTGAATCAAAGGCCTTGAAGAAGTCAACAAAGATAACAGCCAGATGCCTGTCTTTCTTTTTTGATAACTCTTCAATTATCCTTTTAAGTGCCAGAGAGTTCCATTATCCTTCTAGAGTGTTAGGTTGCCCTTCTTGGGAACTGGCACCAACTTATTTGATTTCATTTCTTGTGGGACTCTTGTTGTACGGTACTGTACATGTCTACTATGATGGGATAGATGAGCTTTAAACACTCAGGTATTTTAAAGACCTTAGGGGGAAAACCATCTACTCCACTGGCACGATTTGTCTTAATGCTCTTTGCAGCAGCCTTTACTTCTGCAAAGGAGATATCACCAATGGGAATATCTGGGAGTATAGACTCAGACACTTTTACTTCTATAAAGTTATCAGGCAATACCCTGTCATTATTGAGGAGCTTTTCAAAGTGGGCCTTCCAACCATTGAGGCGATCGGCTGGTGATTCAGCCTTAACCTTGTTGGTTGGTTGGCTTTTTCAACCAGCAAGCAAGTTGATAGATCTCCTTGCCTGGGATGATTGCCTGCTGTCGTCAGCATCATTGATGGCATCAACCTGTTGGTTTATTAGCTCCTGTAAATTAACAGAGTACTGCCTGTTCAGGGACCTAGATGCAGCCTTAACTGCATTCTTGGCCGCTGTAGTCTGTTTGAGTCGGGACTCTTTCTGCGCCTTGTAGAGGTCATTTCGGCACTTCTGAATTTTGTTGTCAGTCCAGGGGGCCCGTTTCCTGTTTCGAGGGTATACAGGAACTGTTTTTGCAGCTGCTAACTTAACTGCCTCTGTGAAGGCAGTATAGCCCTCACAGTGATCTGCCGCCTCAGAGGCAAGAACCTCATACCTGTTGCTCAGCTGTAGTGTGAGGCTGGATCTCACACTTGGCTGTTGCAACAGAGAGGACCAGTCATGCGGCGGCAAGGCAGATTTCGTTGTTCTGCTAGCACGCAGACTAAGTCTTACCTTGTCCACAATAAGGCGGTGATCGCTGTAGAAGGGTCGTAGTGTAAATGCATTACAGTCTTGTATAGAGCTCCTGTATTTCCTACGAAACAGGATATGGTCTATCTGGGACTTGTGACCACTGGGTCCACTATGAGTCCATAGCTTTCCAGTTCGCTTCTTGAACTGGGTTCCAGCCGAAAACAATCCATTTCCAGAGATAAAATCCTGAAGATGGACGGAATTTCGGTTAACATTATTGCTATAGACCCAGGGCGATGTAGGTGATTGATGCAGACTTGCATTAAAGTCTCCCAGGAATGTTAAGAATGCGTGCTGATCCACTCCATCAGTAGGTGCTTGTAGATTCTGGTAGAAATTTCTACCTCCTCTACAGGGGTAACACTAGTTGGAGAATAGCACACAATCAGAACCACCTTAGGAAACTTCTTAGCCAGTCTTCCAGAACATGAGAAGTGGCAACGGATGATGCGGTTAGAGATTTGGTCTATTTTGTCCAATGCTGCATGTGCAGTCGGATTCATCAATAGACCAATTCCACCATTGCCACTATCATCTGCTGAAGCGAGGGCGAGTCGCCAACCGACCCCCATGTCCTTAATCAGAACCTCATCAGTCTGTCCAGTCTGCATTCGGTGTTCTTGAACACCCACTGCACTAAGAGAAAGCTTATCTGCCAAGGCAGTCAGCTCACCTTGTCGCATTGGGGACCCGAGTGTTAGGGTGTTTACTGAGGCTAGTCTAGTGGCTTTGGCCAATGGCTTTGTTGGTCGGGGTGGAACATGAGAGTAGCCTCCAACTCCAAAATCCCTCTCCCCCTCGCAATCTGGCCTCCCTGGTGACAAAGGGTTTGGGCCAGAAAGGTCATCAGGAAAGGGACTCAAAAAATTATTGCCGTTCTCTCTCCAGTAGGGGGTGAGTCAGGCAGCCTGGTCAGGAGTTAACTGACGCCTGTGAGGCCGATTGTGTCCGGTAATTCCACTGGCCTCTAGTGGCCGGACCTCCGCATTGCTAATGTAATCCATAGTGGGGGTTGGGGGGTGCTTTTTTGCCGAGTCAGCTCTCGGGGCAAATACCACACACTGGTTTGCCATTCCACAGGGTGGGTGTCGCAATGGAGTCAGATATGAGGCCCATCACCCATATCTACTCTGGCGCACATGACCCACCATTGGCTGTTGCAGCTCATCTGCTGGGTCATGCCCTGTACCCTTGCTGCCAGGTGCAGGTCGCAGTGAAGTGCTCTCAGAGTGGACATGAGAACACTCTACTCCTGACCAGCCATTGGTAGATCACCATCTGCCTGGTCAGGCCATATACCCCTGCAGCCAAATATATGGGTCCTTAATCCAGGACCAAGGGCGTCCTTATCCCAGAATATTCGAAGAGACAGTAACAAAATACCCTGCAATATCCTACTGTAAAGTTTGTGAATCAAATCATAATCCGACCTTCTCACCAAAAACAGTAAACTCCAAGTAAGCGAATATATATTGCAGTATTTTGTCTCTTATAACCGGTGAGGCAGAAAACAGTCTACGAACGGACAAACTTCGATAAAACAAAATCCCGCGCAGCGAATCCTAAAATCAGGCTGACTCACTGACGGACTAAGGGGCTCGTATACTTTGCCGCGGTATGATTTATATGGTTGGGATAGAGAGATGCTAGCTATGTGCAGAGATGTAGAGATGTCTAACTAGCGAGCAAAGCGCAGTACGCACAAAAGTTATTTTATATATTTTGAGGTGTAAATAATTTCTAACGCGCGTGTGTCTTAATTCTAAACAGTCAAAGTCAGTTTTTGCTCCTTCATATATATAATTACTGGGTCCGGTGTGCATTTTACGAAAATTCTAATTTTGTAACTTGTAGGTCCAATACTCACAAATGATAAGGCTCCTTCCCCTTTTGTGTATTTCCAGGACTCAAATTCAGGCATAAGGTTAATACTACGCCCAGAATTCGGCAATTTAATTTACCAGGTCCCTAATACTAAGAAGAAATGTGTTAGTTTACTACAGTAGGCGTACGGTTACAAATAGATGTTGCCTAGATGGGTACGGCAACTTCCTAACAGAATGTTGGCGGGGACACGGTAGATGTTAGTATCCCTAAATAGCCTCAATTTATTTCGTGCCTAGTGTAAACTGCCCTACCGCCTGAACGGTACAATCCTAATTCAGGTAAAAACACAGTAACCCTCCTGGCCTACAAGTTCTAATGCAATGGACACCGTTGTACTACAAACAGTCACAGACGCACCTGTACTTAGCAAGAGTTAGGCGTACAGTTTGCTGCACCCTACCAATGTGTATGCCTTGTACCGGTGTGCCTACGTCCTATCTGTGTACTAGTATCTCTGCCTGATCTCCTCTTCTCCCCCCGTAGGAATATGAAGGTCTACCGCGGGTTTTCTCTGAATTAAGACAGTACGGTCCCTAGATGTAATTTTTAGCGCACAGCGTGTCACTACCTCTACCTTCGATCTTTGGTCTTATACTTAGGTAGCAAGGCATTGAACGCTGTCTAACCTTTCAGGCGATGGGCGAATAACTCAAGAATGATATTGCGTGTTGTCTCCTGTCTACATTCCTCAGATGTTCCTGTTCATTGCTGTGGCCCGATGTTTAGCCTGCCATCCTGTCCTTCAGTTAAGTTCACCGTGGTGAAGCATGATAGAAAAAGGGCAGATATAGCAATAATTCTGACTTTATTACAGAAAACCAACAATTATAATAATGTAAACAGTGTAATCTAAAATAACTAATGGATGTAAGTGAGAGAGAGAGATAACTAATGAACGAAATCGCACCTTTTATAGCAAATTTGTGCTGCAATCAATCGAGAAAATTCTCGATTGTTCTATGAGTTCTAATAGGTTTTTAAAGATAACTATTGGTCCAGCGAATATATAACTTGCACGACATTGGTTACTATCTAATAACTACAATCCCATTGGTTAATCTACTTCGAGCAAATGCAATTTAATTTGTAGCGGTTAATTTAAATGAGTTGAGACTCTGCACAAAAAATAATTCGCACCCACTATGATTCGAACTCAATACCTACTACATATAATTTCCAACGCTTTACCGACTGAGCTAGGGCTGGGGTAAAACAGACTGTAAACAAGGGGGGAAAAGAATTACGCGGAAAAATGACCAGAGAGGGAGGTGCGCGAGTGGGTGCGCACTCGAGTTCAGTTCGCCCTTATCCGTGGCGCTTCGCACTGTGTGCGCGGGTCGCGCTTAAAGTGGCGTAGCGGCCTTGGTCTGGAGGATGGTGTTGGGTTGCCATTTGGTAATATTAGCTATAAACTATTATTAACTATTAACTTACTTCCAGTAAATACTGTCTGTTATTGTGTTGTATTTGTTTGTTTCAAATTCCCGCCATTATATATTCGATTAGATAGACCAGAGAGGGAGGAAAAACACAGAGAGAAAGGAAAAACGCAATAATGTATTTTTCTACCATACATATATTTATTAGAATTATTATACTTTGTAAATATTGAAACATCAATATTAATATTATACAGTATGAGAACTTGTAATATACATATAGAGCATTGTACATTATACAGTAACTTATACAAATTTAACTTATTCAACAGATAATATATTATCCTTTACGTCTAACTATCAATGTAAGCTATTCTACCCCTAAAGGTCTGTTTACACGTGGCAACTTTTAGATCAACTCTCTCGGCAACTAGCAACGTTTCTTGGAGCAACTTAATTTAATCGCTGTTTACACGTGGCAACTTTACCAGCAACATGGCCGGCAACTTTTAGAGCAACTTTTAGAGCGAGTTTAACTGTAAAATAGTGGGTCATTTTATCTACTAGCTAGTTTTTGATAATTTAATTTGATTATCCCGCTTTAATTCGCCAACGCAAATTCCTTCACGTTGCCTTAAAAGTTAAGCAACTTTTACGGCAACTTTTTTACGTGTTTACACGGAGCAACTTGATCGGCAACCTGGTTTGCTCTACAAGTTGCCGAGAAAGTTGCTCTAAAAGTTGCCACGTGTAAACAGGCCTTAAGGCAAGGATATGCTCATTGCTCATCTCAAAGATCCATTAGTTTTCCAATAATTTCCAAACAGTAATAATTATTTTTCAGGGCCAACGTTATGGAACTCTGATTCCTCTGCTGACGTAAAACATAAAAAATCTAAAATAAAGTACCCTTTTCGAAATAGGTCACCTTCTAAAATATTAAATTAAATATTAAGTACACTGTAAACAATCAATAAAACATAGATCTTACCAATTTTCCATAACCTTTTCCATCCAATATTTTATATTTTTTGTATTTCCTATCTCGACTCTCATTAGTTTAGTTTTATATACCTGGATCAGCATCGGAACTCCAGTGCAACAATTGATTGCGCTGGAGATTAACTTAGGATAATTAATTATTTCCCTATCAGCAACAACAGTAACAATCTCACACCTCACAATTCACAAAATAGTAATACCCCCCCCCCCCCCCCCCCCCCCCCTTTTTTTTTGCAAGCACTGCACACCACCCGACCCCTACCTGCCCGGCACTCCCAGTCAATACATTGGGCTATAATACTAGCCACGCCATTGTCCAAAGTATTATTGTAACTTAACTTTTAATATTGCAATTATACAATATACTGTATATATTACTATATATGTGCAATGTGAGTATCGGATTACCAAATAACAATAAATTTTAAACAATTGTCTTCTTTAGTCTAAAATTCGCAACTGTTCGGTGGTCCACCCACACGATCAACACCATGTAGTACTAAAACCTTTGCCTACAACTACATGCTCTAAAACACCCAAAAATGACCCCCCCCCCCCCCCCCGCTAAATTGCAGGTCGCCGTTTGCTAATTCCCTTATCAAAACACGGTATTCGTGGATGCATTTGAAGTCATGACACATTACTGAAAGTTTATTATTTTACTCATAAGTATAGAAAACTATATAATTTATTTGTCAATATAACACGATTAACGGACTCGTTTAATTAAACGTAAACCTTTAATGAAATTTAAAAATTCCTTACTAATCCTTCCCCCTTGCCTGTAATTAATAATTAATTAAAAGTTTAGTTGTTTTGTTGGGTTAACTTAGCAGCCTATCCCAGTACATGATTTCCCATCTCCTCAACCAGGGGAACTACTATATAGTTTATAGGGCTGGGGTAAAACAGACTGTAAACAAGGGGGGAAAAGAATTACGCGGAAAAATGACCAGAGAGGGAGGAAAAACGCAGAGAGGAAGGAAAAACGCAATAATGTATTTTTCTACCATACATATTTTTATTAGAATTATTTTACTTTGTAAATATTGAAACATCAATATTAATATTATACAGTATGAGAACATGTAATATACATATAGAGCATTGTACATTATACAGTAACTTATACAAATTTAACTTATTCAACAGATAATATATTATCCTTTACGTCTAACTATCAACGTAAGCTATTCTACCCCTAAAGGTCTGTTTACACGTGGAAACTTTTAGATCAACTTTCTCGGCAACTAGCAACGTTTCTTTGAGCAACTTAATTTAATCGCTGTTTACACGTGGCAACTTTACCAGCAACATGGCCGGCAACTTTTAGATCAACTTTCTCGGCAACTAGCAACGTTTCTTGGAGCAACTTAATTTAATCGCTGTTTACACGTGGCAACTTTACCAGCAACATGGCCGGCAACTTTTAGAGCAACTTGGCTAGTTTGACTGTAAAATAGTGGGTCATTTTATCTACGATCTAGTTTTTGATAATTTAATTTGATTATCCCGCTTTAATTCGCCAACGCAAATTCATTCAAGTGCAACCTGCAACATTCAATGCAACTTTTTTACGTGTTTACACGGAGAAACTTGATCGGCAACCTGGTTTGCTCTACAAGTTGCCGAGAAAGTTGCTCTAAAAGTTGCCACGTGTAAACAGGCCTTAAGGCAAGGATATGCTCATTGCTCATCTCAAAGATCCATTAGTTTTCCAATAATTTCCAAACAGTAATAATTATTTTTCAGGGCCAACGATATGGAACTCTGTTTCCTCTGCTGACGTAAAACATAAAAAATCTAAAATACAGTACCCTTTTCGAAATAGGTCACCTTCTAAAATATTAAATTAACCCAGCAGCGCCCAGCGTCTACATTTGTAACCCCATTAAAGACTGTTTTCAAATCAATGCTGTAGTTACCAAATATATCCTATAACTATTATAATGCTATAATTTATGATTAATTAAAGGTGCATCTATATGACTGACACTTAAAAAACGGTAAATTTTAAAAATTTGCATTTCTAAATTGACTCTAAAAATCGGAAATATTTTTTTTCAGACATCGATTGGCATTACTTCATTCTATGTAACTATATGGTTATAGACAATAGGGATTGTGGCATATTTTTATTATCAGATAATGGGAGATTTAATAAAACAATAAAATATTATGTAGTCTGTCCTCTTTAGTCTAGCAAATTCAACTTATTTACAGAAGACTACATTTGTAGTGCTTGGGCACTACATAGTGATTGATACTTTTAGACACAATCTGTATGTGATACCAGAGGTACCGGTACCGAGAATATTACTACAGTACGGCCTAACAGTAGGTACTACACCTTCCACCTTCCAGTATAGCAGTAACAATACAGCAATAGGCTACACTAGCTCGCTAGCATTCCAAGGCATTAGAATGATTGACTGTGCCTGTCTCAAAGTCTGGAAATTTCTGAACGCAGGAATTTTTGTAAATAAAATATAATTGCTGCTTCTAACAGCAGAACAGTCTGAACTCTATTTAAAATACCACTGAATCATTGCCCTGTACTCTGCGCGCTGCGCTACAAATGCACTCCCTTCACCCCAAGTCTAAACACTACACGCCCACATGCACATGCCCACTTAAGATTGTTGCTGTGATTGTGACGCTCACCACATGGTGCATCAGTGCATTGGCCTGGAATCTACTCCACTTCACCCAACACCTACTAATAAACTTGCAGTTCAGCTAGGACTATGGATTCCGATGCCGACTCTGTGGCTGATCGATATTCCTTTTGACGGCTTTCCCAGGTCACTGGCTGACTGGTAGATGTCAAGGAAATGCAAACAAAACATCAACAGATCAACCCACCCCCAGTTCAGCAGTTGACGTTGTGGAAGAAGAGCCCCTGCGCCCTGCCAGTCCGCAACTCGATCAAGTTGAACTTGAAGCCTACAATCTTACAGTCTCTGCGGCAGTGCTGCTAGTATCAGCAGAACCAGAAGTAACCGATACCAGTAGACTTTCTCAAACAAAACCGGACGACAGCAAAATCCCATGTAACACAACTCAAACCAAGTAAGCAACCACATTGAAGGACAGGGCAGCTGCAGTACCTACGCTAAAGCTGCTACTGAAAGACCTAAATGACATTATTCTGAGTTCGCCACCATCGATGCACATGAAAACTCTCCAAACAGTCGGTCGGTCGGCCACTCCGAGAACATGGCGACGTGGATCTTCTCAGTGTGCAATGCAGCTAATGCATGCCGCTGCAGCACTGCTGCGTAAACCTACCTATACACCCGCTCCGGTACACAGTCCATTGTCTCGGGTGCGAGTTCTCGAATGGCTGCCCGATTGGCCTGTCAAGAACTCTTCACAAACGAACATTTCGACAAAACTCAGTCATCACACGATCGTGAAGGCGAACTGGCCACATTTGCCGCTCGGCAGGCTGCTGACCAAGCTGCCCAAAACCTATAACTCCAGTCTGAGTGCCGCAAGCTGACGCTATGAAACTTTCAAAGAACTTGAACTGAGAGTGGAGCGTTCCAGTCTCGCTTCTCGCTCTACTCCCAATCAGGAGAACGATGACAGCACGTCCAACATTGGAGTGAATCCCGATGTTCCTGAGCCCCCGGCTGCCCCGCTCGCAGTCTCATCGACAACTGGAAACCCGTTATTCCTAGCCCCTTCCAGTTGGGTGACCTTGGCTCTTGTGAACCTGTTGCCGTCCTCCATCGGGACTCTATTTCCTCTCACCTATCTGTCCATTCCGCGCTCTCTCAGCAGCGTGAACTCGCCGGAGTTCTTTTCGACTTCAGCGCTTGGCTTCACATCGATAACTGCCGCTTCCAATTGGCCAATCGCCACTCGTTGAGAAACTGCCCCTGTAAACTGAACCACTTGAATAATCATCGTACAAATAGATATAGTAAATACAAATGAGGACTTAATGTAATCTTTATAGCAAAGTTAATTCGAACAAAATAAAATTTTGAAAATCCATGGCATTTATAGAATATAATTCTATACAGAACGAAGGGGGTCCTAGTTACAGGACCAGATTTCCCTAGTAAAAGGGGTCTATGCAGCTACAGGTGGCACCTCCTTTATGCTGCATGGAGGTGGCAAGTTTTCTTGATCAATGACCTAGAATACCTGACCTGACAACCATCTGGTACCGGTAGCGGTAGTCAGTTTAGGCCTATTGTAGGCCTATGTATTGGTTGAGTGTTTTGATTATTGACAAAAATTTCATTTTTTTTTCAAAATAGGATCTGGTTACGGTTAGTTGGTCATGCCTCTGTACGCGCTTTTGTAGACCTTCAGCAGTTTAACCTGCCGAAATTTATGTGTCTTTATTGATAAATAGCCTTTTACAAGATGACAAAATTTAATATAAAAACAAATCAGAACATTAGCCGAAGCCAGTCCATGCGCGTCCAAATGACCCGTTATAACACCGGGAGACTGGATTTGTGGGCTTAAATTTATTTGCGGCCAAGCCTACTGTATTATTCGATTGATCACCAATATATAATCTCTGACAAATATTATTCACTTTCGGGAAATATTAGCAGTTCCTTTTAGGACGTGGCGCTCTACCTATGTAAACAGAGTTATGACTTATATTAAACACAACGATATGGCTTAGATTTCAAGCATAAGGCGCATTCTTTAGGAAATGCTTAGTTATCCGATCCGATCACGTTACAATCACGCACGCTACCGGTAACGCACAATACTGCTCACTGGTATGCCGACAGTTACTGACTTTGATCAGGTATAAAGAGATATGCACTGGACTCATGTAGTGTCTGTCAAACAACATTAGATTCACTACAAACACAATAATAAAAGTTGCAATTGTCGTACATAACCTTTCTCTCTAACCTGTAGTGTATCAAGATGCTTGGGAAATTTGGGTTGATTATTGATATTCTTCAACTAATAACATCCGATTATACTGATACAAAATTACAAACAGTAAAAGCAGTACGACGGTAGGTTAAGATACGTGACAGAATCAAGTGAGTCGTGAGTCGGTGTGATGTTAAGATATGATAACAGTTATGCTTTCTATAATTTAGCCTACCAATGTTCTTGTAAAAGGCTGAAAACATTTCGTCATCTAAGAACCGATCTTCTGACACTTCAGACTCGCTTCGAGGTAAAACTCGTGACTGAATGATGAAAACTAAGAACTTTAATCAAAAGCGAAACCTAGGAGCATACAGACCGGATTTTCAGTTCAGTAGCTTGGTATTGGACAAAATCAGAACTAGCTCCAATCTTATTGGCAGATACGTCAGGCAGGCTTATTGAGAGCTTGCATCCAGGGAAGAGCAATCTAGCCAACCAACAGGCAGCTTGCCATTCAAACCAGATCCCTTTGAGAGTACTACAGCGATTGGGGGGGGAACCGTTTAACAAGGCAAACGAGCCAGTCATCCCACAAAGCTTTTACATATACGGTACTTTGTGGGCCAGGGAACGGATTATATCCGTAAACACTTTTACAGTAGGGTTTTAGAGTATTTGAGCGCACGGGGAGATAACTGGATTGCGGAGCTAAGCGCCAGTTCTATCTCACAGAAGCTTTTACACCGCTCCCAGAAAATGAGATTGAAGTCCATAAAATATACAAAATCGCAGTTTCTAATATACATAAATACTCTAAACCGTTAGTCTTTCTTGCGCGGACGACGTTTACGCAGTTTTTTAAGGCTAGCCAGAGTCCTTTTCTCTTTGGGGCGAGCCACTTTACAAGGAGGGCTATAACTCCTGGGTGAAGGGTGCAATATAATTGCATCAGAGGGTGCAGGGTTGTTGTCGGTGTATCCGCCGGTTGAGGTTCCGGGTAGGTTGTCATCAACATCGGGGGACTGGGGTCTAACGGCCTTTAGAGCTCGTTTTAGGACGGCTGCTCTCACAGGTCCTCTGCGAGTGGTCTGAACGGAAGCCGTGGGTAGACCGTAGGCTGTCAGAAACTGTCTTGGTTTAACGGTTCTCTCCAACTCGCGTTCGCGGGCTCGATATTCGTAAGGCCTTCGATATACTTCTTGTAGCTCAGGATGCGAGTTAACGAATAATTCTCCATAGTCCGGATCGTGTCGGATAAAATTGATTAAATAATAGGAATGAATATCACTGGGGTTAACTCTTCTAAGGAATTTGCGCACAAACTTAGTCGAAATACATTCTCCGACGCGCTTTAATAGCTCGTAACTCGGGATGCATGCTTTCTGTTCGACAGAAGCGAATAAATACGGATGGAACGCATAAACTCCTTCGTAAGCGCGTCCAGGGTAGTAGCGATGACGTGAGTCACAATGTAAATCAGCGTTCGCTTCCCAAGCTCGAATATAACGGAGTACAATGATTTCGTCTACACTCTCCAAGTCTTTATTAAAGGGACAATCAAAGCTGGCGTGTCCTTTCAGCTGACAATGGTGGCATTGCGTCATGAACTGGGGGCAGACAGCAAAAATGTGCGAATCATTGAGTCGACAATAAGCGCAGTAAATTTCCATCGAAGGCTGTTCTTGGAAATAGGAACATGGGATATTCGTATCCATAGGCGTAATATGGTCTCTAGATGCGCATAACCGACAACGCTGACGATCAACATAGTTGGCATGGCGATAATCGTACGCAGTGAGACACTGTGGACCTTGATACCATTCGATAATGTAATCGTTGTCGCTGTTCCGGGGCGTAGTGGGTTGAATCTCCTCAGATTCCATACACATAGGCTCGTCTTCCCAGTGCGTAGCTGCGGTGAGCGTAGTTGACTCTTCGGGTGGACCTACGGTTTGAATCTCAACGACAGAATAACCTGTGGTGATTCGAGGTCTTTGTATAACAGAAGAATGTAAATTCTCGATACAAATATCCTTAAATAGGGCAAATCCGGCACTATCCAACTTCTCAGCAGCTGAGTTTCTTAGGCTGAGTTTGGTCAACGCGCGATCTTTAAATTGGCTGTCCACGTTGCGGAACGGGGTTAGAAATCGCCGGAAAAATTCAAAGCGTATGAATTTATTATGTTCATCTAGCTTAGCGAGTTTGGTCCCAAGTATTAACGGATGGGAGCGTATAGTACGACTGCACATGTCGGCTAGCCAACCGGAAAGTGCGGTATTTTCCAAGATCGTGTAGATAGCTAAAGAGGGACGGAGTGGAACACTCATGAAGCTATACACGGCGCCAGGTGCGGTCAACGGTCCGTCAAAGTATAATCGGGAATAATGGTCTCCATATACTTGTTGATAATTAAGGGGATTTCCAACCTTGAAATTCCATCCGTATTCCTGAAAGGCAATATGTCCGATGGAAGTTCGTTGAACTTTGGTAATGTCGCTAGACGTATTAGCGTACATGGTACGGAAGAAACCTCGACCTTCTGCCCAAGGGGCAATTAACTGCGTATCTACGAATGGATATGGTGTATCCTCCATATTTCGAAAGTCATTTTGTAGATCTCCATAAACAGCGGAACCGATTTTAAGGATCTTTTCGTTGAACAACATCTCGAGCACGGGCTGAGGTAGCATCGATCCATCGATACCCATGGCCGGTTTACGTTCGGTGTCAATGACGTAACGCTGCGCGAGTACGAATTGTCCATGCCGGAGATTCTTTTGTGTTTCGGTGAGAGTTTCAAAAGAATAATCAATCACGTCGGAGCACGCTCGAGTAAACACGTGATGCAACACCTTCTTGTCCCAACGTGTACATACTCCACCCTTTGGCAAAGTAGAGACTATGGCTCCGATAACCATGGAGCTCTGATATTCATGGGACTTACCTAACCAATCCAATTGCCTGCAGATTTCTTGAATCTCATCGGAAAACTCTATAATCTCGTTACTAAGGAACTTTCGGGGAGCTACCAGTTTTGCATACAAATACTTAGCGATATTATCTTTATTACCATACCTGGTGTTTAATGTATCCCAGACTTGTCTTAATCCATTTGGATGTCCAATAAACTTCAACGCCATTAACTTGGGAGGTCCTTCCAAACATTTGATGAGGAATCTCAGTTTCTCTCCGCTAGATAGTACCGAGTTCTGTATGCTATCTTCGTAATATTCATTAAAAGGTAACCATTTCATCTCATCTCCATTGAATTTGACAATTTCTCCCACTTTGACCGCTTGGCGGGCTTCTGTTCTAGCCATCTGACGCGTAAAACTTTCTTGGGCCATCGTGTTATTTAATATCGAATTATCGGTATATAAATTTTTCGGATTATTATCAGGTCTATAGGGAATATCATTACTCACAGGTTTGTAATCTCCCTTAATAGGGTTTACTATAGGAGTTTCTACTTCGCTAGCAGTATATATGCGTATAGGCGACACACCTTGCGCATGATATACTTCAGACCTAACAGGTTGACTCAGGGTTACAGGGGGTGTTTCTACTTTGCTAGCAGTATATATGCGTGTAGGCGACACACCTTGCGCATGATATACTTCAGACCTAACGGGTTGACACAGGGTTACAGGGGGTGTTGGTATTCCCCTTTGTATATTGACTAATTTGTCGCGCTCGAGCGCGATATTTTGCTGCACTTCTTGCAGCTCTATCCTACTATCCCTTACTGTTCCCTTGAGTTGGTAGACAGTCCCTTCTAAGTCCCGGATCTGTTGTGAGGAACAGTCCCGCTGTTCTCTCATTTGACCGAGCAAGAGGCTCATCTCCCGCCGTCCCTTCTCAACCCACTCGACCGCCGAAGCGGGAGTCGCCAACGTTGTAGCGGGCCGCATCGGGACGACGGGAGACAAATCTTGTATGTCTCTCTCGGTCTCCAGAACTGGGACTTGGGCTGCTCCACCAGGTGCAGTCAATTTAATAGTACTGTGTAAAGGGAATTTGGTAGTAGGTTTGGGGAGTACAGGGGTCTCTCTCACCGAAGGGGTGTTTTCTAGAACAGGCCTAATTATTTCCGGCTCATCTACTATAGTAGGGAGTCTGGTGATGGTAATAGTTCGGTCTGTGGGTTCTGTACTACCTACTGCAGTGCTAGATATTTGTCTTCTAACCGCTGGAGGCAAATCAGGCAATCTCTGACGTGGAGACATTCTTTTACGCCTACTGAGATGAGATCTATTTCCTCCACCTTCAGGGTCGGTAGTGTCTCCTTCCTCCGATGATGTATACCCTTGGCGTTTCGAAGTAGATCGACTCAGTATCTTCATTCGACTTTCTGTGAGGCGTTTATTGATGTAATCATGTGTCTCTTGCAGATTTGCCAACTCTAGTTGGGCGGTCTCTTCAGAAGCTCTCCTTTCCGCTTCTGCCAATTTTCTTTCTGCCTATGCCTCTGCTGCCTTTTTTGCTGCCTCTGCTGCCTTTTTTGCTGCCTCTGCCTCTGTCTCTGCTGCCTTTGCCTCTGTCGCTGCCGCTGCTATCTTTCTTATTGCCTCTGCCTCTGCCGCTGCTAATGCCTTTCGATCTTCTATTCGTTTTTTCTGGACTTGTGTTTCCTGGGCTCTAGCGATGCGTCTTTCCTCATCAAATTTAGCTTGATCTTTAGCTAACATCTCAGCATCGAGGTCGTCCAACACACGCTTAGCTCCTGCACTATTAGGTGAAAATCCATCCAGCCATCTTCTCAACTCCTCGTCTCCTATGAATCGCTGATAATCTGACAAATAGGTATCAATTGCATCTCTCTTTTGCGGTCCCTTTGGTGTCTCTTCGCTTTCCGCTTGAGAAAGGAGGGCATCAGTTGATTCATCGTAGGATGGTTGCTCAGTCAGCCGGGATTTCCACTGGTCTGTCTCTTTGACTCTGTGCTCTATCCGCTGGAACCAAGTCTTGACAGCAACTTGCAGAGAAGTGTCCTGCTTTCTTTTCGACGTTTCCTCAAAGGCCGATAGGATCAGTCTGATACGTAAGATACTTGCACGTACTTGATAAAGCAGCTCTTCCTGCTCTTGAGGTCCTAGGGTTCGTCGAGACAGCTGGTCTTCCTGCCTCTGTAAGGAGCTGAAGAATCCCCGCACATATCCTGCTGCGGACCTCTTCCAAACAGCTGGATCCATAGTATCTTTAGCCACCCCCATCTTGTGTATATCTTCCCAAGTCGCTTCTGCCAAATCGAGCGGTAATCCTATTCCAGGATTATTCCAGTTTGACTCGACGAC
This sequence comes from Nemertoderma westbladi, assembly GCA_032718475.1. NCBI lineage: Eukaryota > Metazoa > Xenacoelomorpha > Nemertodermatida > Nemertodermatidae > Nemertoderma > Nemertoderma westbladi. Next base: position 23,622 of record JAUCBJ010002765.1, on the reverse strand, counting down.
AGACATCAATTCTTCCCTTGCGTATCCCCAATAACTATCTTGGGTCGATTTCTTATTTCTCGCCCAATCTCCTTGGTGTTCCTCCACCGCAATCAAGACCGCAGCCATCTTCGCGGTCGGGAGAGTGAGAAGGGGATCAAGGTAAGATGAATCCACTGTCTCCACTCCGCGTTCGGGGGTCAGCTCTACAGTATCAGAATTACTGGAGCTATCGGGTTGCTGGGAACTAGGTTCTTGGCCAGGAGGTTGCTGTGATGGACCAGCTTCTTCTCGGTTCCGTTTTACCTGGGCCTGAGTGCCTATAATAGACCTATGGTGTGTTGGCTTGGGATCTGATTCTACTACTAGAGGAGTGACTTTCCTTTCAGTAGGAGGTGAACTGGGCTCTGTCTGAGTCCTATCAGTCTTATCACTCCTATCTGAGTCTCAGATGGTAGTGTCTGGTGGACTGTCCGACAGATTCTGTGTAATGTCTGATGGACTGTCCGACAGGTTCTGTTGTGTGTCAGACATATTTTAGTTGTACAGTTGAAGGCCTACTGCTATAGTCACAGTTAAAGCAAGTCTAGTAATTTAGTAAGACTGTTGGCCTAGTACCGGTAATTAATTACAATATATTAAAATACCGGTATACACTTATAGTATATATAAGTATAACAGACTAGGTTTGTCACAGAATACCAGTATATAATTTCAGTGCAAATATATACAATAGTATAATAAGCCTATTAGAGATACCGGTATATCAATTATTTAGGATATTTGAATTTCTGAAATTATAAGTTACTTAGTTACTTGAGTTACTCTGTTACCGTTATGTAAGCAGTAGTCCAACTGATATTGAGACCACTTGTTGTATGACAGGCCTACTGATTTATAAATCTTTGGAGTTGATTTATAATATATATATACCCTGATAAGGGATTTGTTACAAGATTGAAATAGGTGTTACTATTTCCGGTAAAATACCACTACACAGAAGCTGTGCGCTTTCAGTGAAGTGCTACTTATGGGACACTAAACTGAATAATTCTACTGGCCTACGTTACTTATTTACTAGTTACTTACTATTGGTGAGATTACAATCTCTAATAAACACACAAAACGTTACGCACAGAAATTTTTTTAGGGCAATTTTACAGGGAAACTACTAACCAGTCTAACAAAGGGTTAGATCTTCTGGTTATTGCAACGGACAGGATACTACGGTATTTGAGAATAATAAGCAGAAGTAAATACTGCGTTGTCTAGATAGGAAAATACCACCGCCTGACGACCTACAGCCGTATCGCTATAGGTACAACGTTATGTATCTACGGAGTGTTCCTACCTAGAAGTTAATTACCGCCGTCTACCAGAACGAGCGTGTCTATTAACTACTTTACAACACAATAATGCTTACACTAATTACTTTCGGAAAGCACTGTACACTAAACCCTAAATTAGGTACAAGTACTTGTAAAACAGATAACCAGTAGTTAAATATACTTGAACAGTTAAAAGAACCACAGCATCTGCTGGAGTGACCGGGGCACTAAGTCACCAGTCTTTACCTACGCCAAGCAGCCCGTGTAGTACTGGGGTTAATTTAACTATAACGGTATGTATAACAAACACAATTACTGTAGGAATAAACTTGGGGACATGAATGTTGCGAGTAATTGCATAAACTCTGAGTAATAAATATTACGCTACCCGTACAGAATACTCAAATAAAATACAAACCAAATGTTGACAAACTACTATCAAGCCTAAATAAACTACAGGATGTGCAGATTCCGAAACTCGTTAGTTAGTATGCGTGCTAACACGGTAGCGCGGCTTATTCTTTAAGAGAGGATTCACCTTACGACTATGAGCTGCCTCAACTTACTAACTGGCACTTTATCAGACACACTCTACACACGCGGCAATCTTTCAGACCCAACAACAGCTAGGCAACAATCCAGCCTACAAAATATCTAAATAATACTATTACGGTACCTGAACAGATTATACAGACAGTACAGTATAAACGCTGACGGACTACTATCAAGCCTAAATAACCACAGTATATGCAGATTCTGAAACTTGTTAGTGAGTATGCGTGCTAATACGGTAGCGCGGCTTATTCTTTAAAGAGGGTTGACCTTACAACTACGAGTTGCCTCAACTTACTAACTGGCCTTTATCAGACTCTCTACACACGCTGTAATCTTCAAGCCCAACAACAGTCAGACAACAGTCCAGCCTACAATGATCTGAACAATCTGAGCAGACTTACACGTCTTCTACTCAATACTAACTTACACGTAAATAAGAACTGACAGAAATAAATAAGCTCCAAAAGAAACAAGGGGTGTACAGTCCCTAATTTCTTAAACAGCCTACCAATGTATAATATCACAATCGAAATAATACTAAGGTACTTGTACAGCAGTACCGGTTCAGGCAGTAGGGCCTACTGACCTACGTCAATACAGGTTCTACTTTACCGGTCGACCGGTACTTTCCAATCTTATTGCTTGCCGCAAATTAAGATTTTATAACTGTTATTGTACGGTCGTACAATAACTAGATCTAAATAATCTATTGATAATAAATAGATTTATTAGATTAAAATCTTATAGATCTAGTATAACTGTTATTGTACGCGCTTTTGTAGACCTTCAGCAGTTTAACCTGCCGAAATTTATGTGTCTTTATTGATAAATAGCCTTTTACAAGATGACAAAATTTAATATAAAAACAAATCAGAACATTAGCCGAAGCCAGTCCATGCGCGTCCAAATGACCCGTTATAACACCGGGAGACTGGATTCGTGGGCTTAAATTTATTTGCGGCCAAGCCTACTGTATTATTCGATTGATCACCAATATATAATCTCTGACAAATATTATTCACTTTCGGGAAATATTAGCAGTTCCTTTTAGGACGTGGCGCTCTACCTATGTAAACAGAGTTATGACTTATATTAAACACAACGATATGGCTTAGATTTCAAGCATAAGGCGCATTCTTTAGGAAATGCTTAGTTATCCGATCCGATCACGTTACAATCACGCACGCTACCGGTAACGCACAATACTGCTCACTGGTATGCCGACAGTTACTGACTTTGATCAGGTATAAAGAGATATGCACTGGACTCATGTAGTGTCTGTCAAACAACATTAGATTCACTACAAACACAATAATAAAAGTCGCAATTGTCGTACATAACCTTTCTCTCTAACCTGTAGTGTATCAAGATGCTTGGGAAATTTGGGTTGATTATTGATATTCTTCAACTAATAACATCCAATTATACTGATACAAAATTACAAACAGTAAAAGCAGTATTACGGTAGGTTAAGATACGTGACAGAATCAAGTGAGTCGTGAGTCGGTGTGATGTTAAGATATGATAACAGTTATGCTTTCTATAATTTAGCCTACCAATGTTCTTGTAAAAGGCTGAAAACATTTCGTCATCTAAGAACCGATCTTCTGACACTTCAGACTCGCTTCGAGGTAAAACTCGTGACTGAATGATGAAAACTAAGAACTTTAATCAAAAGCGAAACCTAGGAGCATACAGACCGGATTTTCAGTTCAGTAGCTTGGTATTGGACAAAATCAGAACTAGCTCCAATCTTATTGGCAGATACATCAGGCAGGCTTATTGAGAGCTTGCATCCAGGGAAGAGCAATCTAGCCAACCAACAGGCAGCTTGCCATTCAAACCAGATCCCTTTGAGAGTACTACAGCGATTGGGGGGGGAACCGTTTAACAAGGCAAACGAGCCAGTCATCCCACAAAGCTTTTACATATACGGTACTTTGTGGGCCAGGGAACGGATTATATCCGTAAACACTTTTACAGTAGGGTTTTAGAGTATTTGAGCGCACGGGGAGATAACTGGATTGCGGAGCTAAGCGCCAGTTCTATCTCACAGAAGCTTTTACAGCCTCAACCATATACAGTACATGCTCAAATATAATTTATTAAATTTAGCGGGATTTTGGACATTTATTGCCATAGGCCAAGGTCAGTTACCAGTAATTAGGCTAGGCCTATAAGCTATAACTTCACTTTAGATTGCCAGTATTACTTTTAGGGTTAGGGTCACCCTTGGGCCATGGCATACCGGTAGTTTTAGTTAGGGTTGAGGCTTGACTCTAACTCTAAAAACTAACTCTAACCAAAACACTAAACGAAAATACTCATAAAACAGTGGGATTATAGGCCTAATCTTTGAGGCCGCCACTATACTGTGGGGCGAGACACGTAGTCGGCGAGCCTTGGCATACGGGTCATATAGGGCTGTCTGTCCGTCTGTCTGTCTGTCTGTCTGTCTGTCTGTCTGTCTGTCTGTCTGTCTGTCTGTCTGTCTGTCTGTCTGTCTGGTAAATGTTTGAACGCGAATTTATCTGCATCGCTGGTTCGGAATTGAACCAAACTTAGTAGGTAAGTAGTAGAGGGAAAGTTTAGAAAATTTGTAAAGTTTGGTGAAAAATCATGCAGTCTGACGTTAGCTACGACAGATTATGTGGTTTTTAGAAAATGTTAAATTTCTCTGGAAGGCCTCTTTTTCCTGAGCTGAAATTTTTGTGGCCTGTAGAGAATCATGAAGTCTATCTTTTACGAATATGAAAAGTTAAGACATTTAATTGGGGATCCGCTAGAGACTCAGAAGTAATGACATAGGCCTACCGGTACGGTACTGCTGTACAGTGCTGCACTGGTAAGTACGAAATTGCAGAATAACAATTTGACACCACCTAGCGGATTAACATATGATTGTATATCGAATGAATACATTTATAGCATGGGATATTGGGTCCAAACTAGACATGCCCCATTTGCTCTATATGAACCGTATGCCAAGGCTTGCCGACTACATGCTGCTCGAAGTCCCCACGAACGTGTAACCTGCAGGTTATATGTCATTTCATAAATCAAATATTATTATATGTAGGGCTTAAACAGGATAGGCTTATTTTCATTTATAGAATCAAGTGATACCTATAATGTGGATCGATTTACATTTAAGGAAACTGTTGGTCTCAATGTAGATACATCTGACTTTGAGGAAGAAGATTTTTTCAATATGTTTTTGCCAATTGCATTATTCGAGAGTTTGGCTGTATGGACTAATAAACGAGCGGAAATAGATTTCAAAAAATTTGGAGAATCAGACTTAGCTGCAGGAAAGACGCCGAAAAAGTGGAAAGCAACTAATGCAGATGAAATACGGAAGTTTGTTGGGCTCACATTATTGATGGGGATAATTAGATCGTATTGGGAATGTGATACAACTGCAATGATGGCAACGCCATTTTTTACAAGAGCGGATTCCATTTCACGTGATCGTTATCTCATCTTGCTAAAGTATATTCGGTTTTCCGATCCAGGGAATTATGAACCAATGAAGCGCGATACTCGAGTTAATGATTTCTTTGCGATTGTAAATTCTATTTGCTCCTGCTACACCCCAGATGAGAACCTGTCCGTCGACGAGGCACTTCTTCTTCACAAAGGTCGCTTGAGTTTCAAGCAGTATATCAAAACCAAGCGCGCTCGGTTTGGAATTAAGTCATTCATTTTATGCGATGCAAATGGCTTCTTAATTCGTGCTCGATGTTACTACGGGAGTGAGTCCGCTTTACCACAGGTAGAAGCTGATCCAAAACTTTCAAAGAGCGAGAACGTTGTAGCGTTACTATTAGAGGAATCTGATATGTTCGGGAAGGGGTATACAGTTAATGTTGATAACTGGTACTATAGTGTACGATTAGCCCGCTTTCTCCTTACCAAGGAAACTGGTTCGAGAGGAACTATTCGAGTAGATCGTGGTATACCACAAGAACTGAAAGAGTTTAAACAAACTCCGATCTCTTCAAAGTTTAGTTATTGTGGCAATAAGTTATTGGCTGTGAAATTTACAGACAAGAGGGATGTGTACATGGTTTCAACGGTTGATGATTCGTCAATGGTAACAAAGACCAGGTATGCAAAGAAGACTGGAGATCCAACAGAATTCGAGAAACCAACTGTAATAAATAACTATAACAAGTTTATGGGAGGTGTCGATATACAAGACTCAATTATAAAGTCATTCAATCCAGTTCGAAAATCGCATGCGTGGTTTAAGAAAGTTGGAATAAACCTGATTGCTAGGTTGGTGGTAAACTCATTCTTGATCTATAAAAGGAAGAATAACGGAAACCCTAAAGGAAAGCTACAGTTACTTCCCTTTCTGAAGAAAGTTATAACAATTCTGACAAATATGAAGTCAGATGGTCCGAAGCATAGTCGGAAACGGTTGAAGCTTATCGATTCAGCATCAACATCATCAAAGCCCGTGCACGCCGTCACGTTCATTCCCCCAACGGATAAAGCCGCGAAACCACGTCGTCGATGCCGAGTTTGCTACGCGAATGGCAGGCGTATTCGGCTGACCCGCTTCCATTGCCCAATGTGCCCTTCAAAGCCAAACGTATCGCCAAGTGGGACCACAAATGAACAATAATAATATAATTATAATTTCTATATAATTTCAATAAGAATAAATGGAAATTGTAAGTGCATCTACCATTATGTTTTTTGTAGTTTTTTTGGTTGGTTGGCATACCTTTTCAATTTTTGGCAGACAAACCGACAGAAAGGCGGACAAAGATATATTGTAGATTTTGTCAAACGTAAAAACTGACATCAGAAATGAAATCACCGTCCAAGAAAACCCCCATAGCCCAAATTTGAGGTTGATCGTAAGCTTTCTTAGTTTTTGACAGACAAACTGACAGACAGACGGACAAACAGACCGTGTAGATTTCGTTAAACGTAAAAATTGACATCAGAAATGAAACCACCGTCCAAGAAAACCCCATAGCCAAAATTTCCGGTTGATCGTATGCTTTCTTAATTTTTGACAGACAGACTGACAGAAAGACGGACAAACAGACAAACAGACAGTGTAGATTTTGGTAAACATAAAAACTGACATCAGAAATGAAACAACTGTCCAAGAAAACCCCCATAGCCAACATTTCCGGTTGATCGTATGCTTTCTTAATTTTTGACAGACAAACTGACAGAAAGACGGACAAACAGACAAACAGACAGTGTATATTTCGATAAACGGAAAAACTGACATCAGAAATGGAATCACCGATCTTTAAAACCCCCAAAGCGAAAATGTCAGGATGACGATACGCTTACTTAGTTTTCAACAGACAAACTGACAAACAGACAAAGGCAGCTCTAATTTGTAAAAAATTTTCAGCGCATTACTATATGTTATTTGGGAATATTCAGTACCTAAAGGGTTAATGTAAGTTTGTTAGTTATTTTAAATTATTATTTTAAATGTAGTTTCATGCGATTTCATAGATATTGTAAGTGGTGACAAGTTGAGATAAATTCATAAAAGTTATAAAATAATTGAGTTGAGATAATGTCTGGGAGACCAAAAAAGAAAGGGTAACAACAGTTACGAGCTTTCACCCGACAGGGCTTGATGAATGGCTTGAGAAGCCCTGTTGGGTGAAAGCTCGTAACTGTTGTTACCCTTTCTTTTTGGGTCACCTGAGTTCTCCCAGACATTATCTCAACTCAATTATGATTACTACGGTGACGAGAGCGCGACAATTTCTTAAAAGTTATAAAAATATTTCCTAACAGGTTACAGAGCCGGAAGAACAGAATACAGAGTTGGAAGAAAATATTAATGGGTTGAGTGACCAAGTAAACGATATAAATACAAACCTAATTAACCAAGTCGATGAGCTAAATAACGATGTTAGTTTCTTAACCAGTAATTATTTGTAACATAATTATTTGTTAAATTTAACTTCATACGATTTCATAGATATTGTAAGCGAGTTGAATTAATAAAAATTTATAAAAATATTTCCTAACAGGTTACAGAGTTGGAACAAAAGAATACAGAATTGGAAGGAAATATTACTCGGTTGATTGACCAAGTAAAAGATTTAAATACAAAGCTAACTAACCAAGTCGATGTAAATAATGAGCTAAAGAACGATGTTAGTTTCTTAACCAGTAATTATTTGTAACATAATTATTTGCCGTGTTGAAGACCTTCAGTTTTATTATTATGTTTTTATTTATTTGTGTGGAATTAATTTCGCACTACCAAATCGCCAGGGCGACATATTTCCTAACTTTATATCGCAGTGCGACATTATTTATCAGTATGTCCCTACGCCATATATTTATTATGTATTTCAGTATATCCAGTTTGTCACCGCGTCATTATTAGGTTGTTCTAGAAAGTTTAAGTGCAAAACTACGAATAATTCTACCACATTAAATCTTTTACGGCCCTCGTTCTATTATTTCACTAAACAAAATCACTCGTGCCGTAACGCTATAATGTGCTATTTTATTAGCAACGACGTAATATAGTTAGTATTTAATTGCTCTAAATGTTGGGTCGAAGTGTCGGCGTTTAATGATTTCCCTAGAGAACTCCAACCCAACCACTGATCAGATGTGGGCAGAGGATTTACAGAATTTATTAATAAACAATTTCAATTAATAATATTTCCTAACAGGTTGCAGAGTTGAACGAGTTAGTTTACAGGTTACATGATACAGAGTTAGTGAATCCATTCCTTATACTGTATCAGATAATGTCTCCTCTGCTAATAAAGCATAGATATGGGTTGAAGATTCAACAAAGAGTTGATGGATCTGTTGACTTCTATCGTAACTGGGATGAATATGTTGAAGGATTTGGCGACCCGAATACCAACTTTTGGTTGGGGTTGGAGGTGATCCACGAGCTGAGTGAAGGCGGGGTGAAGTTGAGAGTCGATTTGTGGTTCACTGGAGAGGGGCGGGATGACTGGGTGAGGGTGGATTACAACAACGAACACAAATACGCGGAATACAAGAACTTCTCTATCGGATCAGCTGCAACTAATTATCGCCTACATGTATCCGGTTACCATGGTACTGCTGGTGACTCATTGGAGCGGCACAACGGTCTCCCATTCACTACCAAGGACCGCGATAATGACAGGTGGCGCTCCAACTGCGCCGTAGGCTATACTGGGTCGTGGTGGCACGACAGATGCGCGGACAGTAACTTGAACGGAGAATATGGTGCGGGGGATCTGAAAGGACCTTATTGGTATTCTTTTACTGAAAGGAATCCGGCTTCTCGAGTTGAAATGAAGATTTGGATTTAGTAAAACTGTAAGTTTTATATAAAATTACTAAATAATTACAATAGAGTTGCGTTGGAAACTAACTTTTACATTTAATTACAAATAATATAAAAAATTAATTATAAAAAATAATAATAAACAATATTATAATATAATATAAATATAAATAAAATATATAATAATATATTTGGCTGAAAAGTTAATAATAATAATTAATAATAATGAGTTCCGGAATAAATATCGTTTTTTACTATAAAATTATTTACTTTAACGTTTTTATTATTTATTTTGCAGTTTGAATTCCCAATAAGTTTTAGAAGAGACTGAATCTTGGCTATTCTGCTATATGTTACCAGTTTATATGTGTGATGGTTATGGGTTATTGGTTTATGTTTGGTTAATATTTACAATATATTAATAAATTATAGTTGCAATAACTTAACTTTATTTACTTAACTTGCTGTTAGACCAGGAGGGGCCGGTTGCATATAAATCAACCTTAGCTAAGGTGCACCTTAACTCATAAGTGTTGCCTTAAATATTTCAACATCCGTATCAGTTGTCTGCCTAATATTACCTAATATATTTTATAGAAACATTTTGAGAACGTCGGAGGAGTTCCGAGAGCAAAATTTGGACTTTTCAAAATCAGCTGATATAATTAAACAAATTAATTGGTAATTAAAATTCTTTATTACCTAATAATATACAAATAAATCCTATTATATTTTAACGCCTCTGTTTGAATATCGCCAGTTATTGGGTTTCTGGAACGGTTCCTGTGCCAAAGCGAGGGAGCGAAGAGGAGTCCTAAATGAACCGGAATCAGGGGCTGTCATACCAACCCGGATATATTCCGAGCGATCAGTCGCCCTGACTACGGGGGTCGGGTAGACACGGGGGAAGCGGGAGTGGGGTCGGAATGATTCCGAGGTGGCGGCCCGGAATACAGGAGGGATATCAAGCGATATCCCCGCGGTAGTATCCGGGGTTACAGACGAGACTCGGTTGAAACTCCTCCGGTAAACCGACGTGTAGGGCCGGGTACCTCGCCCAGCTGTGTCACTCACCCACTCGATGTGGTTCGCAGACAGATGCTGCCGCTTATCTCCGTAGGATTTAAACTTCCCAAACTTATCGTCGAAATAAAACCCGTAGTCGCGCGTCTGGTGTCGGTTGTCGTGGAAAGAAAAAGGGTTTCCAGTTTTATATTCTCGATTTGTTTAGGAAATCCGGCGGTATTCTGTAGGTAGAAGCGTCATGTCTTTGCGAAAGTTCTAGAACATTATTGTTGCCAGAGTGTCGGTAGATATCTGTCATCATTTCCCCTGCAGTCGTGTTCTCTCGGATTGCCAATGGTGGCGCCTCGTTTCTATGGTAATACCACGTATGGTCTATTGGTAACCATGGTGACCAAGGTTGGCTAGCTTTCGGCATACTCAGAGAATATAGTTCGTCGAATTAATAATGAAGAAACATTTTATTTCATTCTACGTCTAACACTAGCAAATTTATATAAAGTAACTCAATATTCCCACTCGAGGTAGAGCCGTACTTTATAAATAAAAATATACAACATAAAAATACCGGTTAATAACGATAATTTTGATTAAATTTGAAAATAATTACAAAAAATAAACAAATCCACAAACATGCTAATATTAATACAACCAACCCGAGAATAAGTCGGCCGTTAATTAGATTGGCATTAACGGTGTATTGATTACCCCTCCGTGTTGCCAAGCAATAATTCTCTCAAGGTAATAGATGTTGCCATTCGCTACTCCATTGCGGTACATTATTTGATTGGAGTTGCATTTAATGTAGGATAAACAACCATATTATACATTTTTGTTTTGAGACGTTGGCGCTAATTTACCCACCTGGGGGGGGGGGGGGGGGGGGGGTTATAAAGCACACGCTACCCAATTAGCGACACGTATTTTAGTGACACGAATTTTAGTGACACGTATTGAAATTAATATTACTCTACGTCCTACGATACGTGAATTATATCAAATTTTGTCAACTACACGGAAAAACCAATAAGGACATAAAATCAGGTTAATTTAGTAAAACTTTTTATTATCATATTTGCACTACTTGTTTTTTTCGTGCCCCAGGGGACACATTCAAAATGACCAGAAATTTTCTCGAATGTTATATTTGAGTTCTATAATCGCGATCAGCATCCAAAAAAACCGCTATATACTACAAATAAATTTATTCTAGCGAGACATAATTATGACAATTTTAGCACGAAAAATCATTTTGATGGGTGCCAGAAAGGGACCACAGCACGAAAACTAACTCAGCCATAAATTATTGATATATTTGAAACAGAGACAGTTTCACCTCCATTCTCCGTGGCTGAGCCAGAATTGGCTGAGAATGGGCAACCGGGCTGGTGGAGGCCACAATAATTATAAAATTATTAGCCAAAATAATAGAATTATGAACCGCAACCATTAAAAACTGTGAAATTAATATGTTTTGTTATTAAATTATATTATTATGTAACAGGTTAAAAAATATATGTGCCCGTCCCAGAGCCCTTACATTACGTGTCCCAAAATAATACAGATTACATAACAACTGTGCCATTTAAGCACTTCGGCTACTTTTAAAATCTGTATTACTGATATACTAAGTGTAATTTACTTTAATTAATTATTTTTCCTTACCTATAATTACACTTTTATTTCATTTTAGATAATTCTACCTTCCTGGCTGAATTAAATAAAATAATAATTATTATTATTTATTATTGCTAAATCCACAAATAAAATCGGTTTCTATGGAGAACAGCTTAACCTTGGAAGCGCAAGGTTACAACGTTCAAACAACGGAAGTAGAAATGGAAGGACGGACAATACTAAGGTGTATGCCAAAGCTAACAGATGTAGTGGCTCGACCCAAAAGTCATAACATTCATAGGTAAATGTATCAACAAAGATTTCAGCATTAGTTTAAAACGAATCATTAAATATTATTGTCATAATATATTTTGCGAATATAAATTAATTTCCTTAACCTAGAGACAAAATTACTTAATTACTTAAAACATTTAATATTTTGTGACAAACAAGAGTTTCTGTCACAAATTGGTGTAACAATAGCAGTTAGAACATTAATCTAACTTAGTGGGTTAGGAGAGCAAAAATCGAACTTACTAAAAGTTAACAGTGACAGTTAATGTTTGTAACACAAAACTTTACATTAATCTTTTTTCATGTTTACGATTTTTAACATTAACTTAATTCACTTAAGGATAAAAAGTACATCAATAAAATAAACATGGTATATAGTGAATGTATTTTTCATTGTTTTAACATGTACAATTATTTCATAACAAACATACGAATATATAAAAATAGAGCCAGCGAATGAATATGTACTGCAATAAGTTTGGTCGGTGTAACATTCCTCCTACAACCAAAGAGACTACCGGAATATCTAACCATTTATTTGTAATAATTGAATAAAATATATAAATTATCAAACACGTTTAAAACAGCTGATGTTACATAATATAATGGGGCATTTTAATCTAAATACTAAATACCTAAACAATATACACAATAACACAGAAATTAGTATCTGTAGAATAACTTTATAGAATAATAAAGAATATTATAGAATATTAACGTTCAATAAAATAGTAGTCTATGGATAGTATTGTGTTAATTAGGGATGCAACACAGCTCCGGCTCCGGAGCTCCGGCCCATTATACTGGTTCCGGCTCCGGGCATATTAATTCGGAGTCAATCCGGAGATAAAGTTGTTGAAATTCGAATAAAATAATTTAAGGTTTTTTATTTATTTGTGTGAAATTAATTTCGCACTACCAAATCGCCAGGGCGACATATTTTCCATCGCAGTGCGACATTATTTCTCAGTAAGTCCCTACGCCATACATTTTAATATGTTATGTCCAGTAGTTCCACGTATTACATGGTAAAAAGTATAACTTTTTTCACATGTAATAAATAAGTTTCTTTGATTTATGAATAATGCGAATATCATAGTTAGTTAACTTAATCAAATGTGGTTTGAAACTGATTGGTTGCAGGTACAGCTTGTTTTTCTTAAGTTTTCTGACACCACCTCCCTTGTGAAATTGATTAAATATTTGAACAACAACATTAAAATTATATAGATAGTTTGTTGAATTTGTGTAAAATAATCGGTTTAAATACTTATAATTCTACAACTATTTTATTCACAACATACTATTTATAAAATAATTCAAGAATTGCTCTTTGCTTTTATAACAGTATCCAGTAGTTTTCATTTATAATTTTTAGTATGTTATATTTCGATGGTGTTTTATCATAACCACTCAACACTCAAAAACCTAATTGTTCAGGGGAGCATTTTTCTACATTCTAATTCCCCTATGGTACCTAAGAGATAATTTTTGGTTTCATAAGGTAGATAATAAATCTTTCATGCGGTAAAACACCACAATTAGGATTTTTAGTGACATTTAACCAATTTATCGATGTTTTTTTAGGATTTGAGTGGTTATGCAAAATTTTTTCACTTAAATTGTGATTTTTCATAACGACATATCTATTAATATGTTAGGCATACGAACAAAACAATCAGTGAAATCTGTCCGAGACAGTCTTTTCATGAACTGCTAACTATCTTTCCTCCTATCCATCACCTTCGGCTCCATAAAACCTGGACTTCATGACCAATACAGTGCATTGTTTGAACAAACACAATTACCGGTATTCAATTAAATGTCAATTAAAAATGTAAAATATTTATTTAATCTGAAATCTGAAAAAACAGTCATGTAAAGAAGTACTTATAGTAGTTACAATTCGAATTTCCCGCCCATTGATAGTATATTGAGTCTGTAAGGGACGAGTTTCAATCACCATCTCCTTATCTGTAATGATGGGCTATGGGTTTAAGTGGTTATGAAAAAAAAGCCGTTTCCCTTGACTTAATGTAAAATTGGCATTTGAGTGGTTATGCAATTTTCTGAAATGCGCTGTAACTCAAGCACACGCAACAACTCTAGGCTCTAATACTTTAATAGAAGATTCGTAGAAGTCTAAATATGCCAAAAAACACCAAAACTCTATTTTGACAAAAATGACATTTGAGTCGTTATGATAAAACACCATCGATTTATTTATGCAATAACAATATTTCGGGAAATCGACACAAATAACAGCTGATTACTCCTAAAAATAAAACTGTAATCAAACTGTTCTATTAAATTTAGTTTATTGTTTTGGTTATAGAATAACATGCCACTGTAAACGGCTCATTTCCCTTAATTGATAATTTAACATTGAGGCGAATTATTAATTCGCCGAGAAAGAATTTGCGTCAACCCCCCCCCCCCCCCCCCCCCCCGTCTCATGAACTCATATCTGTGTGCTTCTACTATAAAATTAAATTGGAATTATCAATCCCCAAATCTCCGGCTCCGACTCCGGCCGGACCTCATATTGTAACCTGGATAAACCTCCAGGCTCCGGCTCCGGATTAAATTTTAGCTCTGTTGCATCCCTAGTGTTTAGCAATGCTATCATTCACTCACTCACATAAATACCATACAGACAGGTAATGGCTGGTGTTAATGTTAACTATAAATAATTAACATTAATGTTGATATACTATTGCAATGGCGTGAGAAAACAGCTCACCAACCCCCCCCCCCCCCCCCATCTACATTATTATTCCTACCAAATAAATAAATAACTGCTAAGAAATTTGTTTTAATTTAGTAAGAATCGCAGGTATCGTTTTTTTTAAATTGTCATCTTGTTGATTTCAATTTGTTTGAAGATCTGAATATCTTGTCCTTCTCTCCGGGTGATGAACCCTTGTCCTTCTCTCCAGCTGATGAACCCTTGTCCTTCTCTCCAGCTGATGAACCCCTGTCCTTCTCTCCAGCTGATGAACCCTTGTCCTTCTCTCCAGCTGATGAACCCTTGTCCTTCTCTCCAGCTGATGAACCCTTGTCCCTCTCTCCAGCTGATGAACCCTTGTCCTTCTCTCCAGCTGATGAACCCTTGTCCTTCTCTCCAGCTGATGAACCCCTGTCCTTCTCTCCAGCTGATGAACCCTTGTCCTTCTCTCCGGGTGATGAACCCTTGTCCTTCTCTCCAGCTGATGAACCCTTGTCCTTCTCTCCAGCTGATGAACCCTTGTCCTTCTCTTCAGCTGATGAAGCCTTGTCATTCTCTCCAGCTGATGAACCCTTGTCCTTCTCTCCAGCTGATGAACCCTTGTCCTTCTCTCCAGCTGATGAACCCTTGTCCTTCTCTCCAGCTGATGAACCCTTGTCCTTCTCTCCAGCTGATGAACCCTTGTCCTTCTCTCCAGCTGATGAACCCTTGTCCTTCTCTCCGGGTGATGAACCCTTGTCCTTCTCTCCAGCTGATGAAACATTGTCCTTATCCCCAGTTGTTGAAGCCTTGTCCTTCCCCCCCTTACCCTCGTCCATCTCACTACTCCTGCCGCTTTCTAAATCGTCACTATTTATACTGTCCACCTCTTGCGTCTCCTCATCTATCCCTCTCACCCTACTCACATCCAGATTAACCACTTTGGTTGCCCTCAACCCCGCACGCTTGGGGGCGACTCCTCCCGTCTCTTTACAGACAACGGCTTCCCTCAGCAACCCGGCCAGATCCATCTCGAACTCTGTGTCGTCGCGTCTCAGACACATATCCTGCTCCAACTTCAGCTTACCATCGGCTATCGACTTGATCCCTTCCTCTATGGTACCTTTACTAACTAATTTAATGACTTCGACTTCCTTATTTTGACCCACTCGATGGCATCGGTCCTCAGCCTGTTTATCGTTGTAAGGGTTGAAGTCTAAGTCGTGGAGGATTACAGTATCTGCGGCGGTGAGGTTGATGCCAAGACCTCCAGCGCGCGTCGAGATCAGGAATATAAAGAGTTTATCATCTGTATTAAAGTCGTCGATCATAGACTGTCTGTCAAGTACCGGAGTGGAGCCATCCAGTCTGAGGTACCGGTAACCGCGGTGCTGTAAGTACGGCTCAACTATGTCTAGGATGATGACGAACTGACTGAATATCAACACGCGATGACCGCCAGCCAGCAGCTCGGGGAGTTTATCGTCCAAATAGGAAAACTTACCCGACTGGATAATTTGTTCGGTTTTAAGCCGCTGGCGGCGTAACGAGTTGTATTTGCTGCACACAGTGTGGATCTCGAAGTCGGACATCACGGATAAGTCCTCGATCCAGTGCTCCAGGACTCGGTCCTTAACGTCCTCTTTAATGATGACCTTGGCGATAGAGCTGATCTTTTTATCGGTGTAGAGAGAGCGATGCAGCAGCGGGTGATTGGCCGCCTTCCGTAGTTGCATCAAGGCTCCCGCTATGGACGTTGTACCGGCGCCGCCATCCTCACTACGTATCGATTTACCGAGACTCCGTTTCATCGTGGAATAGAGCAGCTGTTGGCGCTCAGTCATCGATACAAACTCGACTGTTTCCACTTTCGCCGGCAACTAAAATAAATAGAACACATTATATTCTATTCGATTAAAATATTGTGATAGTTGGTCACAGTTCCGGAGGTAACCCAAAGGCTCCTCTCTATCCGAGGCAACCCGAAGAAGGCTCCTACTACTGGAGGCAACCCGAAAGATCCTCTCCAGGTCCATTCCATGTTACGTGTGTTTCATCCTGATACGATTTTTGAAGTTCATCAAGCAAATTTTATTAGAAAACACTTCACAAACAATAACTTATAGTTTCTGTATAATTGTTTGGTTATTTCATGTTCTATATGTGAAATATTATTTAACAAAAGTAAATATTAGATTCTCAGTAAGCATTTAAAGAAAGTGTTACGTGTGTTACACATGAAATGCACCCAAAATTGGACAAATAATGTAAGTTAAATTTCATGAAAATCAAGAGTATTAGTAATGCAGATCAGTGACTATCCGATATAATTAGTTATCTAAAATGATAAATAACATAGTTGCAGGTAATAAATCCAATTCTGACTAAAGTAGTAGACAAAAAATGCGAGTGACTCTCGTTACGTGTGTTACGTTACATGTGTTACATTTAAGACCACTACTTCATTTGCCAATTAAATTATGTTCATTCATATTGTATACAAATATATGTTTTATATAATAAAACATAGAAGATCAAATTTTCTAGAACAGTGATTGTTTTTTGGTCATTCAATGTTATTGGCTGGCCACGAGAAAAGGGACCTTATGTCGCAAAACCTGATTCTGAGATAATCGCGTTTAAAGTTTCCCTCTATTTTTGAACAAATTTAATTGGATTATCAATTTAGAAATGTATAAAACGATGAGGGAAATTCAAATTGGTTCTGATATTCAATATACTCTCTAACTAATTACAGGAAGCAATATAAGATGTTGCAGTGTTGTATATCACACTGCTTTAGGGTTTTCATGTCTGAATTTAGGACTGCAATAAATTGTACTAAAATACAGTGTACTGTAGGTACAGTACTGTAGTAGGCCTACAGTTATTTTTTAAATGCAATATGGCTGTCATTTTGGTAATATCTGTTCGTTGGTTCTGAAATTTTGTAAGCACCTACTGCGATATTAATTGACACTGAAGAATGAATTCCAGGCTGTAATTTTCAAGAGTCTACCGCTAGGGGGCGATAATGTTATAGAATGTAAATTGCTTGTCATTTTCTTAATTCCTGTCCGTTTGTTTTGAAATTTTCTAGACACCATCTAAAATATGGGTGGGACAAGGTAGATCAAACATGTACAACACTCCCAATAAAGAATTCAAAATACGAATAATTTTAAAGTTTGTAAAAAAAAAAACTTTTTTGAAGAAAAATTTATCTTTTTGAAAAAATTTTAAATTAAAAAAAAAATTTTGGTTACATGTTTTTTGTTGCATGTTTTGCAATTAGTTACATAGTTCATGAACAATATTAATAGTTTCAAAGTGTTAAAAGTTGTATAAAAAGCCGAATAACATTGAGCTGCCAAACTATATAGTAAGAATTGCTATGATGATATATTAATATTTTCCATTTTTTTTAATAACAACACTATTTTGAAAAGAACTACCCGATTTACCTTCACATAAATCGCTATAACCTTTTTTTGGAAATAGATATTGAGACACCGTTTTTTTTGTTAAAATCTCTGGAAAATTCTGCATCTCATAGGCCAAATAAATCAAAATCGACCTCCGGTGACATAAGGTCCCTTTTCTCGTGGCCAGCCACATGTTATCACAATGAAAATTGCCCATATTTTGAATTTGGCTCAAAATGATAAGAATTTGATGTTTACTAAAATTAGTCTTGTCATTGTATAAGTATTAATGCCTAATGTGAAGAAAAGCATCCAAAATGTAATTCTGGATAATATAGTTGTGACCAACTTTGGGAATGAAATGTTACTTTTCGTTTGTAACACACGTAACATAATATAACTAAAAGTTTCAATTTCTAAGCTTCCACTACATTTGGTAAGCCATGGTTTGGTTAAGCATACAAAGTAAGAATGTTATGTGCTCTAAAATGCCACAAAGAGTAAGTATGCGAATACACCATGTCCCAGAATATAGTGTCGTAATTCAGTATTCGCATAACTTACTCTTTGTGGCATTTTAGAGCACATAACATTCTTGCTTTGTATGCTTAACCAAACCATGGCTTACCAAATGTAGTGGAAGCTTAGAAATTGAAACTTTTAGTTATATTATGTTACGTGTGTTACAAGCGAAAAGTAACATTTCATTCCCAAAGTTGGTCACAACTATATTATCCAGAATTACATTTTTGATGTTTTTCCTTACATTCGACTTTAATACTTATGTAATGACAAGAAAAGTTTTAGTAAACATGAATTCTTTTATCATTTCCAGCCAAATTCATAATAAGTGCAATTTTTATTTTGATAACTACAATTAGGGCACACTTTGAAGTCAAATATTTTCAATATAACATGGAATGACTAAGAAACAATCACTGTTCTAGAAAATTCGATCTTCTATGTTTTATTAAAAGATATGCAATGACATGATAAGAAGGAAAAAATATTTTTTCCCCTGGGACCACTTCTCGTCGATTGGACCTCCACACCGGAGGCAACGCAAAGGCTCCTCTCTACAGGAGACAACCCAAAGGCTCCACTCTACCGGAAACAACCCGAAGGCTCCTCTCTACCAGAGGCAACCCGAAGGCTCCTCTCTACCAGAGGCAACCGGAAGGCTCCTCTCTACTGGAGGCAACCCAAAGGTTCCTCTCTACTGGAGGCAACCCGAAGGCTCCTCTCTACTGGAGGCAACCCAAAGGTTCCTCTCTACTGGAGGCAACCCGAAGGCTCCTCTATACAGGAGGCAACCCAAAGGCTCCTCTCTACCGAGGCAACCCGAAGGCTCCTCTACTGGAGGCAACCCAAAGGCTCATCTCTACCAGAGGCAACCCAAAGGCTCATATCTACCAGAGGCAACCCAAAGGCTCCTCTCTAATGGAGGAGGCAACCCGAAGGCTCCTCTATGCAGGAAGCAACCCAAAGGCTCCTCTCTACCGGAGGCAACCCGAAGGGTCCTCTACTGGAGGCAACCCAAAGGCTCCTCTCTATAGGAGGCAACCCGAAGGCTCCTTTCTACTGGAGGCAACCCAAAGGTTCCTCTCTACTGGAGGCAACCCGAAGGTTCCTCTATACAGGAGGCAACCCAAAGGCTCCTCTCTACCGGAGGCAACCCGAAGGGTCCTCTACTGGAGGCAACCCAAAGGCTCCTCTCTATAGGAGGCAACCCGAAGGCTCCTCTCTACTGGAGGCAACCCGAAGGCTCCTCTATACAGGAGGCAACCCAAAGGCTCATCTCTACCAGAGGCAACCCAAAGGCTCCTCTCTACTGGAGGCAACCCGAAGGCTCCTCTATACAGGGGGCAACCCAAAGGCTCCTCTCTACCGGAGGCAACCCGAAGGGTCCTCTCCTGGAGGCAACCCAAAGGCTCCTCTCTATAGGAGGCAACCCGAAGGCTCCTCTCTACTGGAGGCAACCCAAAGGTTCCTCTCTATAGGAGGCAACCCGAAGGCTCCTCTCTACTCTAGGCAACCCAAAGGCTCCTCTCTACCGGAGGCAACCCGAAGGGTCCTCTACTGGAGGCAACCTAAAGGCTTCTCTCTATAGGAGGCAACCCAAAGGTTTCTCTCTATAGGAGGCAACCCGAAGGCTCCTCTCTACAGGAGGCACCCCGAAGGCTACTCTCTACCGGAGGCAACCCAAAGGCACCTCTCTTTAGGAGGCAACCTGAAGGCTCCTCTCTACCAGAGGCAACCCGAAGGTTCATCTATACTGGAGGCAACCCAAAGGATCCTTTCTACCGGAGGCAACCCGAAGGCTCCTCTCTACCGGAGGAAACCCGAAGGCTCCTCTCTATATGAGGCAACCCGAAGGCTCCTCTCTACCCGGTGGCAACCCGAAGGCTCCTCACAACCGGAGGCAAACCGAAGGGTTCTCTCTACTGGAGGCAACCCGAAGGCTCTTTTCTACTGGAGGCAACCCGAAGGCTCCTCTCTAATGGAGGCAACCCGAAGGCTCCTCTACTGGAGGCAACCCAAAGGCTCATCTCTACCGGAGGCAACCCAAAGGCTCCTCTCTAATGGAGGCAACCCGAAGGCTCCTCTCTACTGGAGGCAACATGAAGGCTCCTCTCTAATGGAGGCAACCAGAAGGCTCCTCTCTACTGGAGGCAACATGAAGGCTCCTCTCTACTGGAGGCAACCCGAAGGCTCCTCTCTAATGGAGGCAACCCGAAGGCTCCTCTCTACTGGAGGCAACATGAAGGCTCCTCTCTACTGGAGGCAACCTGAAGGCTCCTCTCTACCGGAAGCAATCCGAAGGCTCCTCTCTACCGGAGGCAACCCTAAGGCTCCTCTCTACTGAAGGCAACTAGAAGGCTCCTCTCTAACGGAGGCAACCCGAAGGCTCCTCTCTAACGGAGGCAACCCGAAGGCTCCTCTCTACCGGAGGCTACCCGAAGGCTCCTATCTACTGGAGGCAACCCAAAGGCTCCTCCCTACTGGAGGTAACCCGAAGGCTCCTCTCTACCGGAGGCAACATGAAGGCTCCTCTCTACCAGAGGCAACCCAAAGGCTCATCTATACCGGAGGCAACCCGAAGGCTCCTCTCTACCAGAGGCAACCCGAAGGCTCCTCTCTACTAGAGGCAACCCGAAGGCTCCTCTCTACTAGAGGCAACCCGAAGGCTCCTCTCTACTAGAGGCAACCCGAAGGCTACTCTCTACTAGAGGCAACCCGAAGGCTTCTCTCTACTAAAGGCAACCCAAAGCTCCTCTTTACTAGAGGCCATCAAAATGACTATAATCTTGGTAGTCAACTAGAAGAGAAGAGGGGCCTTAAAACAACAAATATCACTATTTCCTGATTGGATTTAAACGGGGTACCTAGCAACGCATCAGCTGGACTCAAAATACCATATTAATGAGCAAGAGGGGCCAGGGCCAGCCTTCCATTAGTACCAACAGACAGCTATAAGGTTGAAGAGTAACTGCGGTGGGATTGGTGTAATATCGCCGGAGACACCTTTTTCAAACGCTTGTAGCTAAAGATTGAAAGCAAAAATAAAAATTCTGACTCACCCACGAAGGAGGAGGGAGGTGGAACTAATCTCATTAATCTCATTCTCATTCGCAATCTCATTAATATTTTGTAGAAAAATTAGGGGGCAAAATTTTGGACGCCGAATTACCTACCATACTATATTCTGGGACATGGTGTATATTAATTATAATATTAATTGATATAATATTATTAATTATTATTATTATTAATAATATATAATATTAATAATATTAATTGTTAATCTCTGCAACTCTCCACTACAACTGCTTAATTGTTGTTTGTATACAAATGGAGTTTTTTTGGACAGGACTGTTTCCCAGTATTAGATCTAAACAATTAAAATGAACTCCATACATAGGTCACTCAAAATCTATGAAGTTGTTCAAAAGTTATTAAGCCTATATTTAGCGCCTCCTAGCGGCGGACCACTTGAATGCACAACGCCAAAATTCTGAAAACTTTCTAAACTTTTGACTTTCAACTTGTGTATTAATTTCATAAAATATTCGCTGAGTTACTCTATCAGAATTCAAAGATTAGACGGACCGACCGACCAGCGACAGGCAGACCGGCTGATGGACGCAAAGTTGAGATTAGTACCCGTATTCTAAGCTCGCGCACTTTCGTGACTAGCCCCACAGTGTTTGTCAATTTAACGGCTGCTGTCAGTTTTGTCACTGGCCCTGTGTTTGCGCATTGTGACTCTAGTTGTTTTAAGGTCAACTGCTATTTTATCCAGCTGTTTGTGGTTGATGGTTGCCGTTGCTAGGTAACCTGTTTAAAACCAATCAGGAAATAGTGATTCTAGTTTCTTTTTAACTTTTGTTGGGAACAGTCGACAATGAAGTCCAGGAGGGATCGAACTGGTGACCTCCGGTTTGGAAGTCTGACGCTCTAACCATTCAGCTAGCGGCTCAGGTAAAAGATAGACTTGGAATTACTACCTGATATCTTGTATGTCCGCAATTTACCTCCTCATGGCCTCCCATCTGTCAATACCACCATATGCGGCCACTGTGCCCAATCCTACAGTACTTGGCCGTCTTTAACCACTCGCTACAATGAAAGGGTAGTGTATATTAACCATTAACCATCACGGCCGCAATGATTAATTAAACACTCTAGCTACTAATTTAGGCAGGACAAGCCAACAAAAGTTATAATAATACGAAACCACTAATTCACCCAAAACACCAATAATAGTTTTTTTAGGGGCTACTGAAGATAAGAAGGAAGGGTACCATTGTTCTACTCCCCAGCTTGAATACTCTTACTATCAAAATCCTTTTATCTACTTCCCAGTTCAGTACAGGGACCCACCTGTTTCATAACGTCCTTCTTTAACCTCCGCAGTACGAACGTGGCCATTATTCTTAGCGTGCTCAATCCTCTCCCGTTCGGAGGCACTCGGTTGTTTATCTGACTTCTCCTGGGGAGTGGGAGCGGTGCAGCTCCCCTTGGCAACGCCCGTAAAAACCTAGGAATTAAATATATTTAATATTAATATAATTATATATCATTTAATATTAATATTAAATTTAGCCCTACACATAATAATTATATTAAAAATGAAAGTAAAGTTTTATTCCGCCGTTATGCCAGGGATTATTACGCTCATAGTATGAGGAATTAGTATATATTAGTGCTCGGACCCCCCAGGAATTTACTCCCCAGAGGAAACTACAGTTATAATTTAGCTATTATTTAAACCTTTTAGTCCTTTTAAATTATATAATAGTGTTTAAACCGATCCCTATCCCGAAAAACCGGGATCCCGGCGACAAATGTAATCACGGTCGCAACACGGACTTTTCTGGAACGGGATAGTAGTAGAAG
>JAUCBJ010002764.1:0-26014 GCA_032718475.1 Nemertoderma westbladi | reverse complement strand
TGCTAATTCTTTTTTAAAAGGTGCAAACCGACAACTGTTGCAGATCTTACTTGCACTGGCATAATCCAATACTATGCCTGTATGCAATGAGATTGTAAAAACGACACCATAATTCGCTACATATCCACGTCTGCTCCGCGTTCCATCACATGCTGACAGGTAACCACTTCCTTACACATTCCATCATCATCGACACCGATATTATCCCTCACTTCTTTTCGTGACTTTACCAGTTCTAAATCGTACACTGTTTTAGCTATCTCAGATAGTTTACTAATGTGGGCTTCGTAATTTGACTTTGAAAGTGAAAAAGGAATGTCAAGACACTCACATAAGAGTTTTTATTGATTCAAGTCCGGTACCAGACTCGCACATTGCATTTATAATTCGACTGCTAAGATGACCAGCCGACTGACAGAATTTGACATGTTTAGAACCCTTGGCGCATCCCAGGGTGTCTTTATAGGAACATTTTAGACATTCGATCTCGATGAATGAATCTAAACCATGTATTTCGTCACATTGATCAAAAGTTAGATCGCCATCACAACACCCACCAGAGTTATGTGCATTATTTATTTATAACATTCATTATATTATCCATATGTTGGATTCGATATCCTCCTAGCTTTTGCGAAAGTTTAGTTTTTCGAGCACGATCTCTTCCAGCGTGTGGCAACTTTCTACATGATACCATAGTCGTACTACCGGTACCGGTATTAGATACCGGTAGCACAGAATGAAACTGCCCCATACCTCCTCTGTCTTTCTGCATCGCAAGTTTGGCTCGTCCTTTTCTCTTGGCATTATAAAATAATTACTAAAAATACAAACCAAAACTGAAATATCAGATTTACAGGAATAGTTCAGTAGTTGTACGACAGTATGGATTTTCAATCAGCAAACAGGACATGAATAATACAGTATTATTGCAAGTAGGCCTATTGGATATAGAATTTGAATTTCACACCAATATATTTACTATTACGCAATAATTTTTCTTGTCCATTTAAATCCTTTTTTTGTCCTTTTTTTTACTTTTTATGTCCTCCAGAAATCTAAACGTTGGGTTCCTTGCTACCGGTTTCTCTACTGCTGTTCTCTTAGGCTATAAGTACCGGTATTAGTATATATAGAGCACTATTTTGCAGTATTGCATTGTATGTAGGATTGTCATCCAGATTTTTGGTATACTCAGGAATTAGATCCCAACATGGACTCCCATATAGGAGTACTTGTTCTAATGCTGCTCTAAAGAATCCGTTTTAATCTATGTGACTTCCAAATTTTGTACAAGAGACACTATGCAGCCATTTCATTATGCGAAGGTGTCCAACTGACTCCGGAACATGTTCCCATGTAGAAGAAGTCATCCAAATGCTCAAACACGCATAAAGGCTTGCATGCATAACTATGGAATAATACCGGCAGACGAACATGACAAGCAGAGAGAAGCGTTCGAGTTCTCTCTGATGCTCTCTATTTCATGTTCACATTTCACTGATACCGTAACATCAGTTTCTTTAATTATTACACAACCCCCAGTATCACCTATTGCAACCTTGCGCCCTGTAATGCAGTATTATATTGCTTACTACCTGCCTAATATATTGTCGTACCCCTACAGGTCAACACAACCAAAAGATTTCAAAAGTTATACAAAACTGAAAAATTTGCACCAAATTATGGTTTATAGCTCGCAAAGGAAATATGAGTACAAGTATATTATTATTATTATTATTAACATACACGAACCGAGGATCGGTACAGCGTACGTACAATAACAAAAAAAAGAAGCTAAGAATATATAATATACTGTATAAATCTACAATAAGGGGGGGTACAACATTTTGATCCAAAATATGTCAAATTATTTTTATGATCTATTATAATGAACCATTACATGGTATTTCCAAATCTGAAAATAAATCACTATTTAATAGCTCTTTCAGTTTTCAAGTTATAACAATTTCCATTTAGGGAGATATTTTTTGTGTGAAATTGTCAACTTCAAAACCCTACCACTTCTACAATATTTGAGAAATTAGTCTGAAACTTTCTGTGGGTGTCTACATAGCCACTCTGCATAAAAGTATCAGACAACTTTTTGAAATAATTTGTTTATAAAATTTAATACTATTTATAACAAACCTAAAAAATTAGCATAAATTTGCTAAATAGTTTTTATTATTGTTAACTAGTATTAACTAATATTAAATAGCGAAATATAAAACCTGTTATGTAGAATAACATTCCTATATTCCAAATTATAGCGAAAACCAAACAATTTTGAAAGAAACGCTGAGAGTGATAATTCAAAGAGTTGTCCGAAAATGGTGTACCCCCCCCCCCCCCCCCCCCCCCCCCCGCCCTTAAAAGTGCAAGATAGAGGTGCATATTGACTGCAACTGAAAATAGTGATGTCCAGGCGCAAATTCGTCGAATGTTTAATAAAATTTTGTTTAACCCTATTAAACCCGGGGGGGGGGGGGGGTCAATATGACCCCCCCCCCCCCCCCCCCCCCCGTGGTTTTTTTATTATAATTCTGAAACAAACGCAGTTGGGAATACTGCGCGTAACGAATCGCCAATGGCAGGCCGCTCTAACCACGGCATTCTCGCGCAGCATGAACGCCATCGTGAAGGGTCTCGGTTTGTCGGCAGCAGACAACCAAAACACCGCTACCGTGATCGCCTCCCTAAACACCCACATTAAAGGAGGAACCAACAAGCTGGTGCACTGCCAAGAACTGACTGGCGCGCCCGACTGACCGAGGAAACCCCGGAAGCGTTCCTCGTTGATCTGCGAGAAATCGCAGCCAAGTGCAGCTTCGAGGCACTCCCTTCCACTGATGCCCACTTCAATGAATAGATTCTCGATCAGTTCATTGCGGGTTTCAGAAAGATAGCTCCAGAAAGACCAAAATTTTGACAGTTAACTTTGAAAGTCCTCAGCAAGTCTCTGATCGGATGAGCATAAGCTCAAAAGATGGTTTGCTTGAGCATGTGGACGACTTCTGTTACCTGGGTTCATGGATCCGGAAGTCAGGTGTGGACCTTCGAATACGTATGGGAAAGGCATGGGTAGCCTTGAATAGGCTTTCCAGGATTTGGAAGTCACCGAGAATTAATCAGAAACTTAAGGTCCGATTATTTAGAGCAGCAGTAGTTCCAGTACTCCTCTATGGGAGTCCATGCTGGGCTGGTCTCTAACTGCTGAGGATACCAAATCTCTGGATGGCACATTCACAAGAATACTACGCCGGGTTCATTGTGTCAAGTACAATGCACACATCTCCAACAAGACACTATATAACATTGGTGGTGTCTCATTGGTTCCCCCAAGCTTGACACTAAAACAAAATCACCTCCGCTTTGCATGATATTGCTTTCGCCGTGGGGACCAGCCAGTGCATAATCTTGTACTTTGGCAGCCTCATGGAGTGAATAAGCATGGTGGACAGCCCATGACTTTCTTGAGACGCATCTTAACCCTATTAGTACCGGGCTATAAAATGCTGTACAAATACCGGGGGGGGGGTCATATTGACCCCTCCCTCTAAAATCTACAAATATTAACGAAAACGTCTGATTTTTTGTTTGTACGTAGGTATCACTTGTCTGGATCCGACCGAAAAAAAAAATTTTCGAAAAAATGTACTGGGGTGGTTATATTGCAGCACCAAAATTACAAGTAGTGCACAATTTTCACCAAATTTGAAAGTTACATTTTCGGCTAATTATTTTTCAATACAGGTTTTCTGGGGTGCGAAATACATTGGAAAATATTAAAAAATGATATGATTACTATAAATGGCTGTTTAGTCCTCTCAGCGTAGGAAAAAAATGAAAAAAACAAGTAACCAGCACTTTTCAGTTAGAACACAAAATTTTTAAAACACTTATACGATGCTATAAATTCACATTTTCAGGTTTTCGAGGGCGCTGATTCTAATGGAATACATTTCTAATATGCCAGATCATTGCTACTTGTATTTTTCGGCGTAATTTGGCAAATTTTGGTGCTAGCACCAAATTTCGCACCCATCACCAAAAAGTACAAGTTTGCGATGTCCAATGCTGTTTTTATTGATTCCATCGGATTCAGGACCCTCATAAACCCGTATAACGCAAGAAACAAGGTGATACTATCTACTTATCAATTTGCATATTTTCCAAAATTTGGTGCTGGCACAACAATTTTCACCCACCGGCGAAAAATACAAGTTTGAGAACTCTTATGAAATTTTTACTGATTCCATTGAATTCAGAACCATCACAAACCCGTATAACGCAAGAAACAAGGTGACACAATCAATTGATATGGTATTTGATGGTTTTCAAAATTTGGTGCTAGCACCACATTTTGCACCCACATCCGAAAAATACAAGTTTGAGATGTCTAGTTCGATAATTATATTTTCCATTGAATTCAGAACAGCCATAAACCTCTAAAACGCAAGAAATAAATTGTCACAAGCAATTTTATCTATTGAATGGATTTTCAAAATTTCGTGCTAGCACCAAAATTTGCACAAAGCACCGAAAAATACAAGTTTGATACGCTTGGTGCAACTCGTATATATTTCATCGAATCCAGAAACCCAAAAAACCCCAATTGCGTAAAAAACAAGTTTCAAACGATCAATTTACAAAATTGACTTATTTCAAAATTTGGTGCTGGCACCAAAATTTGGCACCCACCGAAAAAAACAAGTTTGAAATTTCTAAATCAATTTATATGAATTCCATCAAATTTCTAACACCAAAAAACCGGTGCAAATAAAAAATAGAGATGTTACAATTCATATTTAATGAAATGTAATTTTCAAAAAACGTCTCAAAAAAAGTGCCAAAAGTAGGGTTAAAAAATGGTGCTATAACTCGAAAAGTACCCAATATTTTTGAAAACGGTTTTCACTACTAGGAAGACAATAGATTTTTAGGAAAAGTCATAAAATTTCAGATTCCGAACTGCGTTTGTTTCAGAATTATAATAAAAAAACCACGGGGGGGGTCATATTGACCCCCTCCCCCGGGTTTAATAGGGTTAAAGGACACTGGCCTTGAAGATGCGGATGATCTAGCAAATGTCATGGGTGATAGGGAGTTGTGGCGGCGCAATTTTGTCGACAAGCCGGCACAGCATTCTTAATAATGCAGCTGCAATGCAGCATGCCGATCCTAGTAGTAGTAGTAGGCCCACAAGTGTCATTACTTTCTTGATGGGTTGCATCACTTCGAGATAGGCATGGATTGCAGCCCATTGATCCCCATCCTCAATGACTGCCGCCTGGACCAGGTGAGTAATGACTGACTCCTCAAACTCAAAATACTGTTGTCCCGCTACAACTTAACAGCGAGACACCAGAAGGGGTCGAAACACCTGATCGCGGACGCCTTCTCCCGCGCACCACGCCACATCCCCCCCCCCCCCCCCAGACCGACGACCTCCTGCTCTCCGCTGAAGATGACGCCGACCGTGAGTTTATCATTAACACCGCGTTCGGCGAGATCCCGTCAGTTGAGTCCCAAGACGCCCGCCTCCAACAGTGATGTGACGAACGTGACCCTGTATACCGGGCCCTGTTATCCATAATAAGGGAGGGCTGGCCGACCTCCAAACACAATGTGGAGGACGACCTCATCTGGCCTTACTTCACGCACCGCACTGAACTGATGGTTCATGACGGCATCATCCTCCGTGGACTACAGCTCTACATCCCAGCCGAGATGCGCCCGGAGACCCTCCACCAGCTCCACGCCGCCCAGCAGGGTCTCAACAAGACCCGGGACTGAGCCATCCGGTCCGTTTGGTGGCTATCTATCGCCCACGACGTCAAACAGGTGTTAGAGTGGTGCCAATCATGTCAGACAACTCTCCTGTCCCACACGGCGGAACCACTCCAACGTAATTGTGAATTGCCTATGCAAGCTGTTCCTCGCCACAGCGGTGCCTACCATCTTCCACCCAGATGGTGGAACACAACTCGTTTCCGAGGAGGTGACAAAGTTTCTCCGGCAGTGGGGTGTCACCCTGGAACCATCCAGCCCCCACCTCCCCCGCACCAACGGATGAGCGGACGCCGCTGTGAAGGCCATGAAGAAGATAATCCGTGGTGCCAAACACGATTCGGACGGGATAGCACGCGGGATACTGGCATTCTGAAGCACTCCACGTTACGGCGGATGCTCACCCGCCGAACTACTTTATGGCCACAATATCCGTAAGTCCCTCCCCTTCCACTTCACCGCATTGGACGAGAAGTGGCGCAAGACGTTCCACTAACTCGACGCAATTGCGGAAACTACACGTGAAAAACTGTTAGCGAACTACAACTGCCACACGAAGCCGCTGGAGGCACTGCCAACCAGACACCCCGTCCTTATACATGACCCCCGCGACAGGTGATGGACCGGACACAGAACCATAGTCGAGGCCATGCCCAACCACGACTACCTTGTGCGACAGGAAAGCGGCCAAGTCCTGAGGCGCAACCGCGTTTTCCTATGCACACGGCAATTTACAGCGCCACCTAGCAGCCTCCCCACACCATCAACCGAGAGACAGCCACCAACAGTACCACAGCCCAACCCACCATCAGACACCAAAGCTACTTGGAGCGAGGTCGCCAGCCGCCCAGCGCTGGCTCAGGCACAGCCACCGGCACGTAGCCCATATGTGACGCCCCCTAACGGTACCCCTACCCACACCCGATCAGGGAGAACCATCAGACCTCCCCAACGCTATGCAAATAGCGACTATTAAAAACTATCGCATACTACTCTATATTAAATAAACACGTTACCAAACTCGCTACAAAGCGTACTCGTAACCCCATATACTATATATACCCATACACTACCCATATACTATTTAACACAATTAGTAAGAATATACTATATAACATACAATTAGTAAGAATATACTATATAACATACAATTAGTAAGAATATACTATATAACATACAATTAGTAAGAATATACTATATAGCATACAATTAGTAAGAATATACTATATAACCATACAATTAGTAAGAATATACTATATAACCATACAATTAGTAAGAATATACTATTTAATATACAATTAGTAAGAATATACTATATAACATACAATTAGTAAGAATATACTATATAACATACAATTAGTAAGAATATACTATATAACATACAATTAGTAAGAATATACTATATAACATACAATTAGTAAGAATATACTATATAACATACAATTAGTAAGAATATACTATATAACATACAATTAGTAAGAATATACTATATAACATACAATTAGTAAGAATATACTATATAACATACAATTAGTAAGAATATACTATATAACATACAATTAGTAAGAATATACTATTAACATACAATTAGTAAGAATATACTATATAACATACAATTAGTAAGAATATACTATATAACCATACAATTAGTAAGAATATACTATATAACATACAATTAGTAAGAATATACTATATAACATACAATTAGTAAGAATATACTATATAACATACAATTAGTAAGAATATACTATATAACATAAAATTAGTAAGAATATACTATATAACATACAATTAGTAAGTAAGAATAATACTATATATTTTGATTACTACTTGAAATTTCACTGATGCAAGAAAACGTCACATTACTTTCTGAAAAATAGCAAAAGAAAACTAGCCAGTTCGATTACAATTTTACATTTTTAGAGGAAGCCCATATTATTATATATAAGTAGAGCCCTTATTCTTCTCAGCAAAGTAGACAGATTTTTCTTTTCATTCGATATTTATTTCACTATTAAATATTCACCAATACTCATCCTGCTTCTTCTAATATAAAGAAACTGTTATAAAGTTCAAATGTAGTAAGCATAGTTAGATATTATCCAACCAACTGCACAAAGATGACACGAAAAACTGTAATTCCAATATTACTGCCATTATTGTTTCTGGTGATTTCGTGCAATGGATGTGGTTATACCTCATGCAATGAGTGGAAAAACGACATGATAAATGTGCACTTGGTACCTCACAGTCACGATGATGTAGGTTGGTTGAAGACTGTGGATCAGTACTATTACGGTGCCAATGACACTATACAGCAAGCTGGAGTGCAGTACATTCTAGATACTGTAGTTGACGAATTAGAAAAAAACATTAAAAGGTGAGGAAAGACACATAATGAGCGTCGCATTTAGTAAATCAGCTAGTATCCTTTATGAAATGCGAATCATTTTTTCACATGAAATTCACTGTAAGTACGCTAGGAACTCAAGGTTAAAAATGTATCCCAATTTATAAAAGATACTAGCTGATTAATATTTTATTAATGTCTGACTTCCCCATTTTTGGTCCATCCAAACTCCAATTAGTGTATTTGAAAGACTAAATTAATATATCATATTTTTTCCGTAAAGGTTAAATGGGTGAACAAGTTTATTTTTTTTTCCAAAGTAATGCTATGTAATAAGAAGTTGAAGTAATGAGTTGTCTAAATATGATTGAGGCCACGAAACACGATATTTCGATTACTAATTCGAAACATCGATAATTATTTGGGTCCAGCGCCTAACATGAACAGCACCCTAAAAATACCAGTCAATCTCAGAAACCAAATCAATTTGCCTCTAAAATATTTGGTTTGCAAAAATTGGTGTCAGGAACAATGACGTAGAACGCGAAGATCATGTATTTATTACCTTTGAATAGAGTTAATGGCGCAAAATGACAGCAAACAACTAAGTGTTAAGAGGGTTTCAAAAAAATTAGTTTAATTTCATTGAAAACTGAGAAGGAACACATTACAGTAGTGGAGTTTACGGGATTATGGGAAACAATAAATAAAATACACATTGTACTTCCAGTCAATTTGCGCTGTAGATCACTTTTAAGACTTACGGTAAATTTGCTCCACTATTTGCTTCAATATATAGGCCTAATCTACAAAATCACCTCTCCAACATCAGAATATTTCACCCTTAAAGAACTTTGTTAAAAATTATTAAATATAACTGTATATTTTCTCCAAGTACACGGTACTTTTAAATGTGTTTTTACTATTTCGCTGACGTGTTCATTTTCCCAATAAAAACTGCTGGTATTATTAGATCTCTAGTTATAAATATTACAAAGAATTGTGTTCTTTTATTTCATTAAATAGCAATTAAAATTTTTTTCAGGAGGTTTATTTTTGTTGAAGTAGCATTCTTCTGGAGATGGTGGAACAATCAAAACATTGTGATGAAATCCAGAGTTCGTAAGTTAGTTTCACAAGGACAGTTGGAATTTGCCAATGGTGGATGGACAATGAACGATGAAGCCTGTACGCATTATTCTGCTATAATCCATCAGATGACACTCGGATTAACTACACTAAAAAGTTTGTATGTTTATGTGTTTATTTTACAAATAACTACACTAAAAAGTTTGTATGTTTATGGTTTATTTTACCAATAACTACTACACTAAAAAGTTTGTATGTTTATGGTTTATTTTACCAATAACTACACTAAAAAGTTTGTATGTTTATGTGTTTATTTTACCAATAACTACACTAAAAAGTTTGTATGTTATGTGTTTATTTTACCAATAACTACACTAAAAAATTTGTATGTTTATGGTTTATTTTACCGATAACTACACTATAAAGTTTGTATGTTTATGTGTTTATTTTACCAATAACTACACTAAAAAGTTTGTATGTTTATGTGTATATTTTACCAAAATAACTTATCTTTCATTATCGCAATTGTATTGCAGGACTAATCCCATCACATGCGTACTTTGTTTAACCGGGCAGCGTACAAATTGAGGAATCGCGTAATTATTTTCACAAAATTTCGCCTGTTATGTTGCCCCATCTTTAATTATCATCTATCATATAATATAAAAAAAACTTTCATGTGAATAGATTCAAAACTGTAAAAGCCTTAGGTTTTTTAAGCGCAACCAAGTTTTTTTATTGTTAACTAATATTAAATAGCAAAAAAATAATTTTTCTGACCTGTCATGTAGAATAGCATCTTAGGTACCTATATTCCAAATTATAGCCAAAACCAAACAATTTTGAAACGCTGAGAGTGATAAATTGAAGAGTTGTCCGAAAATGGTGCACCCCCTTAAAAAGGTGTAAGTATTACATATGAAAAAATTAGAGTTAAGGGGGGGGGGGGGGGGTAGCACCCCCAAATTGAACCTCACATTTTTGTGTCTCTGGACCATAAAATGGGGTGAAAATTATTTTTTGAGCTACTAAACATCGTCTGGACTGTTTGAGAATAACCAAACCAAATATTTTTAAAATTGGCCCCAAAATGGCTCCGTAATGGCCAAAAGTGCCTTTTTGCGCCAAAGGCTATTTCTCCACCAATATTTGTTGAAATTTGTTGAAATTTGAAATATGGGTTCAAAAGAACCCTGCATCCAATTCTCCTGAACAAATTTTGCCACAAATGCTCCGGAGCCTTTTTAGAACAAAAAGTTTTTTGGGCCTTTTTGATATAAAAAGGCTCCAGGGCCTTTCCAACCAAATTTGTTCAGAAGAAGTTTGGAGAAGGGTAATCTTAACAAGTGTACCAAATTTCAACTCATTTTATTTAAAACTGGCGGAGAAATAGCCCTTTTCATGAAAAAACGTCATTCTGAGATATGGGTGTTTAAAGTTTAAGGAACAATTCAAACCTTCCCGCTATTTTAGATAATACCATTTTTCTATGTTCAACAATAACTTTGTTAAAAATGAATGAAATTCAACGAAATTTTTCATGCTTGCTAAACATATAACTAGTAAAACAACTTTATTCATATCTGTAACGTGAGAGTCTTTTTTATGAAAAGGGCCCCTTACAATTGTAATATATAGTGCTGCTTGAAGGCTTTTTAAAACTCAGACCAGCTCTTACGTTTTGGGTAATAACTTGAGTTTGAGAAAAGATATGAGAAAACTGCTTGCAGATTTGACATCTCCATTAAATTTGGCACATGATAGAACAAAAAACTTTTATGTTAATTTGCAAAATAAGGGGGTGCTACCCCCCCCCCCCCCCCCCCCTTAAGCAAGCGTCGGCGGAATATTGTAATATTGTGATTACATTATTACCACATTATATTACACAAAATGTCAATCCTGAAAGGAAAAACAGTATGATAATAAGTTTGTTACATTCTTCTTGATGAGGGACAAGCATAATTTTGCACATGTAAGTCCCTTGAAGATTCGGATCACCTCGTGTAAGTCATGGGTTATAGGGCGTTGTTGTGGTGCAATTTCTTTGATGCATTCTTCTCGCAGCAAGGCAAATATAGAAAGAAATGAATAACATATAGATCCTGAGTAATTTATTTATTGCTACAAAATGTGGTGCGGGACTGGAGCAGGATTGACTGGTGCGGACATGTTTACCACCATGATACTCGCTGAAGTGGATGATCCCTCAACCTCATCGCTTGATCTCCGTAGACTAAGCAGGAATTGACGTCATGTCGCCTCCTAATATTTATCTAAATGAGTTCCACATAAATTGGTGTCCTCAGCAGTGACTCCGATAAAGGAGTATTAGTTATACTGCTGCTCTAAATAATCGGCCTTACGTTTAGTTTCCGATGTATTCTGTGACTTACCAATCTGGAAAGGCCCATTCAATGCTGCCCATGACTTTCCTTTATGATAAGGCAAGCTTGACTACCGGATCCAAGATCACAGGTAACCTTTGAACTTATCCTCATACAATCAGACATTCCAGATCAAAACAAATCCAAATTGACTGCACATTCAGACAGTGGACAACAAAGAAAGTTAACTCATAAAATCATAATGTTCCAAAATCCCCTTAAGACGGCGTGTCGTTCCATTTTAACGTTTAAACAAAGAAAGCAACAATTATGGATCTGGAGTTATTACTCATCGGCCAACCCCACCCCACACAGACTCGCACTCGAAGACTGCCTCAAAGGCAGAAGGAGCAAGATTGGAGAAGCGCGAAGTGCAGTCGCCGACGCATGCCCCACAACAAACACGTGATGTGCCTTACTCACAACCTTCCCAACAAGCCACGAGGGTCTCTGTATGATGGTGGATCAGTATTTGAGCCTTGGTGCACTACATACCATCTGTGGTGCAGACCAGAGGAGTAAACATCATCCTCTGGTCATTGAAGATGGCTCGGTAGAGCAGATACATCAGCTGACTATGCTGCGGTAGAATGCAACGGTTGGCCTGGATGGAAGTGGGCCAATCTCTCTGATTTGCGCAGACCCCCGCGCTACCAATTCAGCCCGCATGTCCCCCACAGCCCTCGCCTCTCACTGGAAGACCCGGTGTAATGAGGCCATACTGGAGAGCCAGGTTGTCCCGGAACTCACCTGGAATGAAATCGGTGGCATCGAGGATG
The DNA here is from genome assembly GCA_032718475.1 of Nemertoderma westbladi. Classification (NCBI taxonomy): domain Eukaryota; kingdom Metazoa; phylum Xenacoelomorpha; order Nemertodermatida; family Nemertodermatidae; genus Nemertoderma; species Nemertoderma westbladi. The sequence continues at coordinate 13,616 of JAUCBJ010002764.1, read as the reverse complement.
ATGGTTTAGGCAGTCAACCATTCGCCAATCTTGTTGAGGATTGCTCGAGTTGCAGTACTCCGTCAGTTAGGTGGTAGTGATGCTAAAGGCACCTCCTGATTCTCTCTATAGACTGGACCCTGGGTCTTGCGGCTCTCTGCGAGAACTGTTCTTAGTTTACCTCACGGATTATTACTGCCATCCCCTCCTGTGATGCTGCATGGCATGCATGTGATGCATGCTGGACTCTAGCGCATGATTGGATCCCACAGCCCAATGCCTCTGAGGCGTGCCAGGAGAGTGGACTTCTTAGCTGAGTGGACTTCAGAATAGTGTGGAAGTGAACCCTGAGATTAGCACTGTCTGGATCGGCATTATCTCCTCAAAAGCAGTTTGGACAACTTTCAGCAAGTACTCACATTCTGCTTTCACACATTGGGACAACCCATGTGCTGTCTGGGGGAAATCCTTTGCGACTTGTCTATGTCAAACCATGCAGCAACTTTGTTTGCTACTAACTCCCTCAGATCATCATCGACCCTAATGTAACCTCCAAAAAAGCAGTGTACATTTGCAATGCGAAGCCTGCTTGAACAAAACATCGCCTTGGCCTCGGCTTCCAACCCTGGTTTGATGATGAGGTAGCTCTTCATTGACTCAGGGTTATAGCCAATGCTGGAACCCAGGCGGAGGAGCTCAGACCACCACTCATGGATCCCATTCAATGTACCTGCCGAAGAGGCATCATCCTCATCGGCATCATCCAGCACTATCATTGAGATTGACTGGTGGGTTGGGCATGGGACGTATGGTTGTGCATCGGGAAAACAGACTTACTGAGCATCAGTGTGCCGACTTGCAGGGGGATGGTGTGCCGAACACATTGGACAATTGTGTGCCAGACTCTCATTAGCAATTATTAATCAGATATTATTTATAAAATTTATAAACATAGAAAAATATATATTTGGTAAATTTATTTAATTATACTTTCACTATCACTTATCAACTTATCAACAACCAGCACACTGCCAATATAAACAGTGCCTGTCTCTGTATAGTGCATTAAGGGAAAAGGTACAGCTGCTCTACTGCTACCTGTACCGGTACTAAAGAAGCATATAACATGCCAAAGACGAGTAAAGATGTAGCTCGCATAACTCGACATAAACTCAACAAACCCAATTGCTCCTTCAAGTAAGCCTTTGTCAGATATTCTAACTTCTACCAGTTGAATTAATGAATTTAAAATGTCTTTATGTAAGTATGTATGTAAAACCAACATAATCTAAAAAGCAAGTTGCATGCAATTAGTGATCAGCTGACGGGGGCTTCATAAGATGATTTCTAAGGGAAAATAATACTTTGAAGAAACACTTCAAAGCAATTGCAAGACATCCCATATTGCCCCTTCTGCAAAAGTTTGAGATTTATTACATTCGCGCACACCATACATCATGAATAAGCAGCAATCTTATTAGTGCAAATATGTTAATACAACTTACTTCTACTACAACTTTTTCTCTCAATTATTTGTTATACTTTTGCCCGGTAATTCGAGGACATTTTCAAGGCAGACTGACTACTTCAGCAGTGAATTTGTTTGGTGGTAAGTTATTTCAATAAAAACTACTCCATTAGAAGTACTCTCACTGGTGGGTAAGGCAAAATAATCCAGCAAACTGAATGGCGTTTGATTTCATCATAATAATAACTTTGCAGATGAATCTTCAATAGTAAGTAACACCATATCAAGATTAAACAGATGATTTTCAGTAACTCAAATGTCTAAGGATACTTGTCCTTGTAACAATAGTATCATGAATATTCATAATATAATCATAATATTCATAAATATGGGATAGAGTTATTCTCAATTAAAATCTTGCCAATTTCGAAAGGACCCATGTATATTATCAATAATATTGTCAAAAAAATTTTAAATTATCACATAAATACTATTGGGATATTCTGGCTTCTAACGTTGTGTATTCATTTGCTTGTCCCTCTTGTAAGGGGGAATATGTTGGACATACCATCCAACACTTATTTGAACGCGTTAGACAGCATCAAGACGGGTCGGCCAATGATGGTAGTGAACAAGGCAAGACAGTTCACAACCATATCATGACGCACAGCGGGGAGCCCAACACATGTTGGTTGACCGACTGGCGAGAATTGTTCAAACACTTCAAGGTTATTGCACGGCACCCTTTGCGTCCTGTCCTGCAAAAACTAGAAATGTTTTATATACGCACTCGCCAGCCAGCTATTAACAAGCAGAAACGTGATTGGCGCAAGTTTGAGGTGCTGCTTCCCAGTGGTTAGACGGATACACTTCTACCTTGTTTCACTTTACCGTCCCGTCTCCCTTGGGAACTTCTATCTATTGTCTCCTTTCTAGCACTAGCTACTTGAGAAAGCCCCCATTGGGGCGAAACCTACTGATCAGCTGACAGCCGTCAGCTGATCACTGATTGCATGCAACGTCTAATGGTCAGTTGCTTTTTTATTTTGACAATTAAAGAATAAAATATTGGGTTGTAGTATAAACATATATTTTATTGTACTATGTACCATTTTATTTTATTTCTAGATAACTTTGGAGATTGTGGGATTCCTAAGGTTGCTTGGCACATTGATACATTTGGACATAGCAAAGAGCAAGCATTACTATTTGCTAAGTTTGGATTCGATGGGTTATTTTTTGCACGTATTGGATTTCTTGATAAGTCTATCAGGAAATTATCCAAAAGATTAGAATTTATATGGCATAGAGATAATAATAGCCCTATGTCGTCTGATGATATATTTACTGGCGTCCTGTATAACCACTACAGTCCACCGAATGGTTTCTGTTATGACGAAAAATGTACAGACCCGCCAATCCAAGACGATCCAACCCTTGATGATTACAATGTTAACGAGAGAGTTAACACATTTATTGATTTTATAAAGAAGAAGAGTTTAAGTTATAAAACTAATCATATAATGATGACAATGGGTGACGATTTTCAATATCAAAATGCTTTAAAATGGTTTATCAATTTAGATAAATTGATCACATATACGAATAAAATTCAACAAAAAGGTTCAAATATTAATATTATTTACTCAACACCATCATGTTATGTAAAAGCATTAAATATGAAGAATATGACATGGCCTTCATTAAAAGCCAATGATTTTTTTCCTTATACAACCAATTTTTATGAATATTGGACAGGGTTTTACACCAGTCGTCCTGCATTCAAGGGACTCGCACGAATGTCGAACCGAATTTTGATTACTTGCAAACAGATACAAAGTCTGACAGGGTTTGTAAGTAATGAAAATGCTAATTCATTTACATTATCCCGTGCCGTGGCTGTATCGCAGCATCACGATGCTATAACTGGAACTGCAAAACAGCATGTTGATGATGACTACAGAACAAAATTATACAAAGGAATCACTCAATGCGAAATGTTGATAACAGCTGCATTACCAAGATATGACCATATATCGAGAATTGGCCCTGATTATGTAAACATACACAAAGCAAATTCCTTATTTTGCAACAATTTAAATATAAGTGTTTGTAATATAAGTGAAAGTTCTTCGACGTTTTCAGTTACTGCCTATAATCCACTGGCAAAAAGAGTTCAATATAACATACGAATACCTTGCAATTCCACAGATATTCTAATTAAAACTGCTGACCTTAAGACAAGTATATCCCATGATATTATTCCAGTGTCCGTGGCTACAAAAAAAGTTAGGAGAACAAAGGGTTTTGCTAAATATGAATTGCTTTTCAATGTTGAGGTCCCACCAGTAGGTTTTGTCTCATATATCATATTTTCATCAAATTCACTAAAGAACTCAAAGAGTTACATCAACGGATATAAGCCAACTATTAAACTACAGTCTGTTGTTAGTATTACAAATAAATACCTAAGAGTCAATTTCAGCACATCAACAGGAAGACTAACTTCAATATATGATTTTGAATCAGCGAACCTGGTCAAACTAGATCAGTCTTTCTTTTGGTACAAAAGCAGTGCTGGTGATAATGTAAGCAGTCAGCCATCAGGGGCTTACATATTCAGTCCACAAGATATAACTCCTTTAAACATACCCCCTCACGGATCAGCCACAATTAAGGTGTACCTTGGAGAAACAATTTCTGAAGTTAGACAAGTGTTTAACTCATGGGTAAGTCAGGTTATCCGGCTACATGCCAACAGTAGATTCATTGAGTTCGAGTGGACAATAGGACCAATACCAATAGACGACGGATGGGGTAAAGAAATTATAACAACATACAACACGGATATGATGACAGAGCATGCGTTTTATACAGATGCCAATGGCAGGCAAATAATCAAAAGGGTGCGTAAGAAAGTGTCTACTCTGAGTAATGATACTAATAATGTCAGTGGAAATTACTATCCAGTCACTACAGAAATACACATAAAAGATCACCGGAAAGAGACGCGGTTCACTGTTCTTACAGACAGAAGTCAAGGGGGATCAAGTTTACAGGATGGATCTATTGAATTGATGCTCCATCGACGGCTGTTACATACAGACTCCAAAGGAGTAGGTGAAGCTCTTAATGAGACTGGTCAATGGGGCAAGGGTCTCATAATTCGTGGGCGTCATTGGCTGGGGTTTTCGAAAGAGAATAAGGCAACTATACGATCGAAGAAAGCTGCTAAACTTCTCTACAACCATCCTTTACTCATCTTCCAACAATTAAACACAACATTGGCGAAACAACCAAATATATTTAAGCAAAATGTATCATGGCTAATAAAGCCATTACCATCAGAAATTAATTTACTTTCTCTGGAACAAGAAAATGGAAAACTGAACAATATAGTTATCAGATTGGAACATATATACCCCCAGGACCCCACCTATTCATCAAAACCAGTAGAAGTGGATTTATCAAATTTATTTACTACTTTTAAAGTAGTAAAGGTAGAATGTCTAACGCTGGGGGCGAATCAACAGCTAAACAACTCGAATAGGCTGAAATGGAGATCTGCGGGAAAACTCAGAAAAAATCCTAATATAGACAAAGAATGCCGGAATCCGGATAACTTTAAGTTTAAATTAAATCCAATGGAAATTCGAACATTTCGCTTGGTTGTTCACTTTTATTAACAATTCAACTTATTTCTGTAAACATTTTGGTGTTAAACATTTAATTAATAATTAATAATAATTATCATAATTATATTTTTATGACTTATTATTTACTACTACTACTAGGTCGAGGTCTGGTGTGGTGTAGTTCTGGTATCCCCACATCGTTACTTCTCCAGCTGGTACTCACTGAATCAGTTTCCTGGTATCACACTTTCTCATTACTGATTCCACAATTACATCTTGATTTTTCAGTGTATGGGCAGAAAATATCTAATGAATAAAATCCTTTTTATATTGTTGGTATATTTGTAAGTACCTAAGAACATCGCATTACAAATATATATTATTACTTTTTTATCAGTATGGTATCTTGCTAGCACCCAACGAAATTTGAGTGCTGTGCTAATTATCACACACACAATTATTGTTAATTGACCAATAGTCTTGGCTGGTGGTTAATTCATTATCGAATTCACATCTCTCCAGGGTGTGTTTTAGCCCTTCAAGGAGGCCAAAGAAGGTACGTTTCGGCACTAATAATGCTTTAAAGGGACTAGCCAGGGCACATCTCTACCTTGCTTGATAGCTAAATGAGCAACAATTTCCTATAGACTGCACTGAAAATAAGTCTTGTAACACAGTCATTAAATAATATAAACACTAGAGTTTTTAGCTTTATACTAATGTTTAAGATATCTTTTACTTCTCGAGTAATTGCTGGCTTTCCGTCTGTATGTCTGTCTGTATGTCCATCGAAATATTAAAAAGCATATAAACTATCTGAAAAGTTTGCTGTTGGGATTTTTCTTGATATCGATATCTGTTTTCATGCCTCTCTGTCAATGTGTCCGTAAAAATATAATTAATATACATTTAATAGATATTTAGTCAATTTTGTATTATATATTGAACAGTTGTCGAATGGACTAGTTGTCCACTAGTAATAACAAATGTGAACCATGATATAACAATAGCTGGTAATAATAATTGTGGGGAACAACCATAAACTTATTATTTTTCAAGAACAACCTGATTTGAGAATAATTCACGTGCTGCGCGAAATCTTTATGTGCTGCATGAACATTTCAAGTTCCGCCTGAAGGCTTCTCATTCTGATAAAAGGTATCCATCCTAGTTAAGTATGCGCGGGCCCAAGTCACTGGTGGTATCATAATGATAAAATATTGCAGGGATGGGGGATTTTCTAAGTGACTGTTGCAGCTATATCTTGATTGAAGGTTCGGTAAAGAGAAATAATGAGTCAATGATGTTGCGTTACGTATAATTAAATTTACAGAGTCTTTCAATAAATAAAGTTACAATAATATTTCACCCAACAGGGCTTTATCAAGTTGCATGGAATCTGCTTACAAACAGGGAAGCTACATACCGCAGTACCGTACCAATAAAACTACCTACCCAATCGACTGTTAGCAGAATGAACAATGAACCAGTAATTCGTAAAGAGGCCTAGCCACGCTTTATTACCGTTTCTTACTGCGTTTCTGTGTTTCATGAGTCTATATCTAATCCCATCCCTTGTTTCTCCAATGTAGTTCCATTTACATTGTGTGCACTGGATGTTATATGTGGTATTTTTCTGTGAGCAGTTGTTTATACCATGGTTGCAGGTGTAACATACTGTACTTGGTAACGCAGGGCATTTCGGTTTACTATATCTCGACCTAATTAGTTCTTCTTTCAGTTTCCTTCCAGGTTTAAAGACTACTGTAGTTGTCTCTGCTAGCGGGGACCGTTGTATGACCTTTTTAATGTTCCGAGATAATGCTTCATTAACGTATGGTACGACTATTGGGATTCTATTATGAAATAACTTGGGTGTCTTGGTTGGTTTGCCCTGTGTGCTTGCATTGATCATTCGTGTTATAATATGTTTGATGTACCCATTTTTTATTAGTAATTCTTGTGCTGTCCTTAATCCTCTTTTTAATCCTTCTGGTGTAGTGCTATTTTGCGTGACTCGTCTAATCATGTTTTTGTTTGTATTTTGTATTGTGTACTACTGTGCGTGGGTGGTTGCTATGGTAATTAAGCAGGATTCCGGCGTTGCTAGGTTTTCTGTATGATTCTACATCTATGCCTCCTGTGTTATTTACTGAAGTGAATACGTCTAGAAAAGGTATGCCGCTGTATGATTGTTCTATGGTGTATTGAATTGTGGGGTGCTGGTCGTTAAGAAACTCCATAAATTTATTTAATTCATCTTCCCCCATGTTTCCAGATCGACCACCCGTCTTCTAGAAATCTAAACCATCATTCCGGGGTTAAGTGGTAACTATTTAAATAACCGTTCTCCGTTACGTGTATATATACAGTATGATAGCTAATGGGGCCGCTAACCTGTTACCCATCCCAAGTCCCAGTATCTGTTCATAAAATTTGATATCAAATTCTAAATAATTAAATTCTAAGCACAATTGTAACAAGCCATAAAAATCTGGTATAGACAGACCAAACATATTAATCTTATTTTTATGTAAGTTTGCGAAGTCCGTCACTACTTGTATAGCGTCATCTACCGGGATATTAGTGTATAGCGCCACAATGTTTGTGGAGAATATGATGTCACTGGGGTCCAGTGCGGGTAGCTGTTTAAGTCTGTCTATAAAATATTGTGTGTTTTTTAATTCTCCAGGTACAAATTCTACTAATTGTGTGAGTATCTGACAGGCTAGCCATGCTGCCTTTTCGATAGCCCTGATGCTCTCGTTCAACTCGTTGCCTTTCTATCTCCATTTTCCAACATGACCCATATGTATAACGATTAATACCGATTTCTATGTCTCGCATGGTTCGTTCATCGAGATTTCGCGATAATGCGAACTGCGGTCCTTTGCTAAGGAGCTCTACAGTGCCCTTAGGGAGTGGTTGCGTCGTGAGTATAACCACTCGACCATTAGTAGGTGGGTAGTCCCGTCGGAGGTAGCGATAGCTACTTCGATTTGCCCCCCCCCCCCCCCCCCCCGGGGTAATTCGGGTCTAATTTTGGAAATGTGACTTGCATTCTTGCTTTTTATGTATGTTGTGGATATATTGTGTACTGTGTGTTTATTTTTTGTCTTTGCGTTTTTAATGTATGTGTCCAGGTTTTTTTTTCTTCTTTTTTTCTTCTTTTTTTTATTTTTTTTGGTTTTTGGAATTTGTTACCTGGGTAACAAATTCCAAAAAAAACCTGGACACATACAGTAAAAAGGCAAAGACAAAAAATAAACACACAGTACACAATATATCCACAACATACATAAAAAGCAAGAATACAAGTCACATTTCCAAAATTAGACACGAATTACCCGGGGGGGGGGGGCAAATCGAAGTAGCTAGGCCTCTTTACGAATTACCGGTTCATTGTTCATTGTGCTAACAGTTGATTGGGTAGGTAGTTTTATTGGTACGGTACTGCGGTATGTAGCTTCCCTGTTTGTAAGCAGATTCCATGCAATTTGATAAAGCCCTGTTGGGTGAAATATTATTGTAACTTTATTTTTTGAAAGATTCTGTAATTATTACATCATACATCATACATACCATCCCTGCAATATTCTATCATTCTGATAAAAAGGCTTTCCGAGCTGCTCGATTAATTAACGTGATCTTTGAAGACTTTAAGTGCTGCGAGAAGGATTCTCGTGCGGCGCGAAGGTTTCACGTGTTGCGCGAAGGTTTCACGAGCTGCGCAAAGTTTGATGTGATGTGTAAAGGCTTTTTATGAAAATATGTGGAAATATTTATATAATTGTGAATGTTTCTTGAAGGTTGAGTCATTATTCCAATACAATTTATTAAGAATTGACGAAATGATTTGCAAATAAAAATAAAAAAAAGTAAAGTAAAATTTGTTCACGTGGTGCGCGAAGGGTTTTGGGAAAGCATTTATAAATTTTAACAGGTGTTTAAAATTGGGAAGCGGTTTATTTGAACCAAATGTCATGAAATCCATTGCGAAATCACAAAATGGGTAGGGGATAACCAATTGGAAAAAAAAGGAGATTCCAGAATGAAAATAGCGGAAAAATTTGAAATAGGGGGGCGTAGATTTGTATATTGTTTTTAAACTTTACATGCGTTTATCTCAGAATTGTATTTTGCACCTTTAAAATACTACTACTCGGCAATTTCTTAATCAATTTTCGAAATATTATTTTCTGTGATTTGTTTTCGGGTTTATTCTGTTAGAATTTTGAATTGTGCCATATAAATTTATTGAAATTAGTTAATATATATCAAATAATAATTAATGTTAGTTAATAATATTTTTAAAAATGTAAGACCTAAACAAAAAATGTATGTGGAGCCGAGGATGCTGATTCAGAAAAACCAAGTTTGGAATGTTTTCGCCCAAAATTGTGTCACTAGTAGTAATTTTAGTTAAATTAACAATTTCGCTGGTGGCCGATAGAGGGCGACGCAAAATTTGAACCCAATCTTTTGCCGTATGTTGAACCACCGAAAGGTATAAATTATACAACATTATAAAAATTTACAAAAATTCTCCATACATTTCATTTTACGGTGACAATGCTCCTGGTTTCTCGCATAAAGATGATGTCCATATTTCTCAACTGTTAATTGCAGTTCTAGAATCATGTAATGAGTGGTTGGTTAATAATAAGCTAACCATTCACTACGTAAGACTGAAAGTATTTTGTTTGGTTCCAAAAGAAAGTTAAAGAAGTTTAAGTCTAAGTTTGAAGCGAGTAGTAATGGACATAAGATAGAAAATAAAAAATAAGTTACAGATTAGGCGCATTTTAGATAACAGGAGAAAGCTGTGAAAAATATTTTTTTTAAGATTAACAGGAGGCTGACGTTTCTATGCGGAAATAAAAATAGTTTAAATCGCGTAACTTTTACTTTTATTTATTTCTATAAACCAGCTAATACTGCCCATAGTAAAAACCGGATGAAATTAGTGCAGCAATCAGATCAGTATACGATGGTTCGACAACATTTGTGTCTACTGTTGACGGTGACACAGAACCATTTGAAATGTTATGGGGCGTCCTCCAGGGAGACACACTTGCACCATTCTTGTTCATAATTGTTGTTGACTATGTTCTACGCATGTCCTTAGATCGTCACAATGATGATGGGGTGATGATAACTCCACCTACTGGCTCCAGAAGTCGAGGAAATCCTACCAAGTACCTAACTGATCTAGACTTTGCTGATGACTTAGGAGTACTCTCAGAATCACTGGAGGGAGCCCAACGGCTCCTCAGCTCATTAGAACATGCTGCTTCTAGTGTTGGTCTTTTTATTAACTCCAGAAAGACCAAAATTTTGACAGTTAACTTTGAAAGTCCTCAGCAAGTCTCTGATCGGATGAGCATAAGATCAAAAGATGGTATGCTTGAGCATGTGGATGACTTCTGTTACCTGGGATCATGGATCCGGAAGTCAGGTGAGGACCTTCGAATACGTAAGGGAAAGGCATGGGCAGCCTTGAATAGGCTTTCCAGGATTTGGAAGTCACCAAGAATTAATCGGAAACTTAAGGTCCGGTTATTTAGAGCAGCAGTAGTTCCAGTACTCCTCTATGGGAGTCCATGCTGGGCTCTAACTGCTGAGGACACCAAATCTCTGGATGGCACATTCACAAGAATGCTACGCCGGGTTCATTGTGTCAAGTACAATGCACACATCTCCAACCAGACACTATATAACATTGGAGGTGTCTCATTGGTTCCCCCAAGCTTGACACTAGAACAAAATCGCCTCCGCTTTGCAGGACATTGCTTTCGCCGTGAGGACCAGCCAGTGCATAATCTTGTACTTTGGCAGCCTCATGGAGTGAATAAGCATGGTGGACAGCCCATGACTTTCTTGAGACGCATCTTAAAGGACACTGGCCTTGAAGATGCGGATGATCTAGCAAATGTCAAATTTTGTCAAATTTTGTCGATAAGCCGGCACAGCATTCTTAAAAATGCAGCTGCAATGCAGCATGCCGATCCTAGTAGTAAAAACCGGTACAACTATACACATACATGCGTAAATAAACATTAATATACAAAATAATAAGGCCCAGCAGAGTGAATCCATAATAATATAGAGAGATAATATATGGAGAGTTAGAGATAATATATTACACAAAAGTTACTTTGATCTTCTTTAATACAGCGTCACATAGACTATGCGTGTTCCAAGTTAACCAAGCAACTTAAACTCAAATTACAAGTAGTAGCTCAGAAAAAAGTTGTAAAATTTATTAAAGACTACAAACCTGGGTACCATCTAAACCCGAGCCCATATGATTTTTCTGAATCTGGACTACAGTTGAGTTAAGCAGCTATCTATGCCATGTTTACCTTAACCATGTTTATAAACTGTATAAACGGTAAGTGTCCAAACCTAAAACAAAAATTCAACAGAATGCGCGATACACATTCTTATAGTGTGTATCACGCACTCTGTTAAAGCCAGTACTTCAAACTTTACCTCCCTAAGACGCGGAGCTTTGCGCGATTTCGCGCTTGTTTATAAACGCTCACTGTGTGTGCAAGGTGGAAACTCCAAAAAACCATGTGCTCAAATTTGTTACAGGTAATTCAGATTCATAACAAGGAACTCGAATTCGTAACAAAAAAGGTACGTAAATTTGTAAATTTGTAACTGGGTACTCTGATTCGTAACAGGGGGACACCAATTCGTAAACAGAAAAACTGGGATCACCGATTTGTAACCAGCTGCTCAGATTTGTAACCAGGAACTCCAATTTGCAACCTCGTTCTCAAATTTGTAACCAGATCTCAAATTTGTAACCAAAATGTGATATTATATATATCCGCTTACTACAATAGAAATAAAAACTCTGTTTCTTACCGGGCACTAAATCATTCAACTGGCCTGATAATCACATTAACCTAATAAGTATCCGCATTCGATTCAGTGAGAGGAGTCTGCGACATAATACCAACGTCCAACATGCCCCTCGCAAATTCAGCCATTCCATCCTACAGTATAAACTGATTAAGTAGTCGACATTTCCTGAATGTTTGGTGGAATTTATAAATCTATGGTGGAATTTATAAAATCTATATACATTTGTCAGTTTAACAGTAATTCCAGACACCAAGAAAATGGCATTTAAAGTTTTCAAAGCTAAAAATTCATAATGATAATATAAAATGAGTATTTTTTTGCTTTAAGATTTTTTTGCTTAAATAAGCTCAATTTAAGCTTTTACAGTTTTCTTACAGATTTTATATACATTAGACCATAGCGAATCTGAAAAGCGATATTTACGTTTAATGCAAAATCATTTTTTATGCCAGTTTCCACAACAGAAAAAAAGTGAAGGAGTGAAAAAGGTGAAGCGTGAAATAAAGTAAACCTTAAATTTTACTACGCCGCCATATATCGAAGAGTATTTGATAAACTAAATTTGATAAACTTGATAGGATTTTGACAAATACCACTAGCACTATATATTTGTTACATTATTGTTAGTAGCGTTCAGTTATTGTTACCAGCGTTCGGGGTGTGTGTGAAATATCTACGTACTGTAGAGAGATATTCGGATGAATGGTACCCCTATGCTAAGGCTCACCTTACTTCGTGGCTCTCTCCACAACAAGTAATAAAATAACAACTGTTGCTAAAGATTAAGTTTTGCTAAGTTCTCCTATATCAGCACCGCGTAGTTAACAGCGTATAAAAAACAAAATGGAGTTTTATAAGAACAAATCAATCCTTGGGAAGAATCGCGCTTCTGTATCAATATAAACCATTCACACTTTCTACTAGAATACCCCAACTCTAAACTTACAGGAAACATCTGTGCAGTATGGATTAATTCTACCTACAAACTATTAGAGTGCATGTGCAAAGTGCGTACTGTACATCATTCTTCATACAACATTAGTTTGGGCGGCCCCCGCACAACAAAGGAATGCGGTTAAAGAATGCATAGGAAATATGATTGACAGCAGAAAAGTATGATTCCAGTCGACAGTTTCGGGTCTAAAATAACACAGAATAACGTTTCTATTTGATCACCGGAATTATCCCTTTATGAAGAAACCGGACTTTCATTTTTCGGTCGAAATTCTAGTGGAATTTTATTGTTTATTGTTTTGGTTAGATTTAGTCCATCCGTAACCTGTGCTTTTAGTGAAAACATGGTATTCTACAAATAGAGGTAAACTGTAATGAGAAATATAACAGCATAAATTCTGATTTACTTCACATGGGAAATCATCGGATCCTGCTTAACTTCATAATTGTTTCTCATTGAATACCTTCCTGAACTATTGCTGATAAACAAACAGTTTCAGGTAATAAAATGTAATAACATACAATAGAATTACGTGTTATAAAGTACTTGTTAGGACACCGTTTACACCGAGCGGTTTGGTATTACGAGCGCCAAAGCGAGCGAGTTCAATACGAATATGGGGCCGTAAAAGGTGTCAATAATGTTTAGAACTTGGCTATTTTCAAAAACCTGATTAAAAATCATTTGAAATTTTGGCCAG
>JAUCBJ010002763.1:0-77008 GCA_032718475.1 Nemertoderma westbladi | reverse complement strand
CCCCCCCCCCCCCCCCACGATCTACTTTTTATGCTTGTCCAAGCCCCCCCCCCCCCCCCCCCCCCCCACCTCTCATATTAGTCTAACATTCCTCTTCAATATTTTCTTCTCATTCCCGCAATATTTAATTAATTTCTATTTATTTTCAATATTTAATTATATTTCTTCAAAATTCAGTGCAATTATTTATAACGTCATTTTATTATTGTCTATAACTACAGTAAAACCGGTAGCATAAGTACAGTACAAGCCTACAGTACATAAGCAGACTGTCTGATATGTATTAAATATTGTATTTTCCATTTATAGTTTATTACTACAAAATTTCGCACTGTTGTGTCTCTAGACAAGACATTTTGAAGCTAGTGCCTACTCTAACCCATCAGTGTAAAGGGAACCTGGCTTTGTTTGGGGAAAAGTAATATATGCTCTTTGAATATTATTATATATTTAGCGGTATTTAGATATCGGTGTTGCATTTCATAATTTATACACCTACATATCTTATATTTCAGAATTTATAAGGGTACCTGGATTTTGTACGAAAACAATAGGAGTGGTCATTTTGTTATCCTGAAACCTGGGCTTTATCCTTCACCTGGAAATTGGAGTACCAAGCTAAGCGATCAAGTTTCATTTATTCGTTTTATACCTCATGTAAGATAATTTAATTGGATTATATTATATTATTATATAATAGTTAGTAAGTTTAACTTTTGTTAGCATTATGTAATTAAACTCAGGAGGAAAATTCTCCAGTGCTATCATAGCATATCAGTTGTTGCTCTAGAAAGAGTTTCAGTAACCAATATATGTTTTCTTTCACTTAAATAACTTTGTGGGCAACTGTAACCAGGTTCTTTCCCTGGATATTAATGAGATCGTTTATTGTTTTGGTTTGAGAAGCCCGCATCTGTAACCTACTCCAATTTAATAACCGGCTCCGAATTTAAAGTATCACTTCTGTACTTTAAATTTTTATGTGTTCTTCAAAATAGACAAGATTTTTTTCTAGACATTTTTCTACACATTACATTATTAAATTATAATAACCACTATACCTATGTGTAAAGGTAGTTAAGCAAAATTAAATAATTCTTAATGTTTTTCAGCGTGGATTGGTTATGTTTCAAGGTGTTTACTTCGCAGATGAGGGGATTTCTTCTCAAGACTCGATCACCGATTTGGGTCCCTTGGCAATGCAAGATAATCTAGGTTCTTTAATCATTCGTACCGGAAAATGGGAATTGTTTCGGTAAAATAACTAAATATTACAGCTTGGCTAGTAAAATACAGTGGATGCAAAAGAGAGAATCCTGTGTCAATATTAAATCAATAGCCATTAGCCAATAGTCACGTTTAAAATTTCTAGAAAGTCTGCCAAAATTAAATTGAATTGAATGTACTCTTTCTCAATTAATTATCAATGTATAGAAATACTGTTTAAGCAGTTTATACATAAAGTATTTACTGATAATGAAAAGCGAATAGCGTCGTAAGGCCAATCATATGCTACATCAAACCTTAAACGAAATGTACCTGTGTGAGGTCTAACATGTATAATATAAATAAATTCTTAATACAGGTATACAATTCGGACGCACTCCGCATGATCAAACTGCATTGAAATGCCCCAATTACAATTATTTAAACCCAATTAAGCATCCGTTATATTCGTTAAATTCGTTAAATCCCTACTGTGTAGGCCCTATATTCAGTATTATTCCATGTTTGGATAAATATTTTATGTAGGGGAGAGTAATTCGCATTATTCATCATCATTGTAATCTGCAACTAGTGAGGTCAGGTCCCCAGATCCTGCTACCACTATGGCAGTAATGTGGTACTACCTGTAGCTGTCAGCCAAGTAGGGCAGGCCCGATAAGCACTTAGCCTATTCATTATTTAGTTGATCAAGAGTGGGTTGGTAAGACATATTTCTCGCATTATAAATGTTTATGGGGGTTTTGAATTCAATGGAATAAATAAGTATATAACTAAACATATTATTGTTATAACTATATTTTTCGAAAGAGGTGCAAAATTTGGTGCTAATTTTTGCTTTAGTTTTTTTTGCCAAATTTTGAAACCGATCAGATATAAATTGATTGTGTCATCTTGTTACTTGCATTATGTGAGGGTTATGTCAAGGCTTTTACGGGAGGCTGACCCCACATCCGCTGCAAAGTGAGTTCGTTTGTAACTCTTATAAGTGCTATCAAGTGCCTTGGGGTACCTGCCGCATAGCAGGAACACACATATATATATATTATCTAATATAGTTTTGAGTTGAACGAATTATGTTTTTGACAGACCAATATCAAGCAAGTAAAATTATTTGGAAACAGAGAAACAACATGTTTATATCTGTTCAACCGTAAGTAGTCATCGTTTTATTTAAGCAGGGACACAAAGCGCAACCCTGTTTAAATACTGTAAGTAAAATTATCACATTGGTTACATTTTTGCATATGTGTTTCGCCGGGATTTGGCTCATCAGCTACACTAACCCGTGCAGGACACATGTTAATCAAACTAACTACACCAAAAACCAGCTAAACACACACACATACATATAAACAAAATAGTATTGCATTCCAGATCAAATAAGCAATCATTTCCTTAGCAACACTATATGAGATAATTTGTCTACTGCATGGTTGCTAATTATAATGAAAATTAAATAATAGGAAGGCATTATAAACAACCATGTTCAGCATGATCCGGTCTCTTAAATATAATTTTGAGTTGAACGAATTATGTTTTTGACAGACCAATATCAAGCAAGTAACATTATTTGGAAGCAAGTAACATTATTTGGAAACAGAGAAACAACATGTTTCTATCTGTTCAACCGTAAGTAGTCCTCGTTTTATTTAAGCAGGGACACAAAGCGCAACCCTGTTTAAATACTGTAAGTAAAATTGTCACATTGGTTACATTTTTGCATATGTGTTTCGCCGGGATTTGGCTCCTCAGCTACACAAGTGTAGCTGATGAGCTGTAAGAATATAGCTTCGGCACTATAAACTGCTTCAAGGGAGTAAAGTAATATTTATGTGTAAACCGTTCCGTTATGTTGTGTTGTTGGCGGGTAAATGTACGTGTGACTTATATATATTACAGGTAGGACACTATGTTGGATCTAGTGTGTGGTTGTGACGGGATCCGAGAATCCCGACTGGTTATTTTATTTACGCGTCCCCACCGTGTGTGAAAAGGGTTTGTCGATAGATTGAGAGTTCTGATATTGTTGATCCGTATGTATAAATATATAATAACAGAATAAAGGATAAACATAGATAACGGGTAATGCAGTAAAACACAACAAAATAATTGCTGATGGTGGTGGCGACGACGGTAATAAAAGTCACTGTCCTGCCCTAACTGTAATGACTAGATAACTGAACTATAATATGAGAACACCAACTGGTTATATTGCACTGTTGGCCTTCCTATCCAGATGATGCCTCTCCCGTCCCCCCATTGGCTGTTAACCTAATTCTCGCCCTCTCATCTCTCTGGGAGTGTTTTCCCCCTCTACTGTCAGTTTCCCTCTCCCGGAGGTGTAACCTCTGACCCCCTTTGTATGTGGCCCTTTGGGGTTTGTCATCCCCGTTTATTGGGGGTGATACGAGGTTGGTTGTTAATCAACCTCGTACTCCCCAATATTGCTTAAAGGCGCTCTTTCCCACTTTATGGGGTGGTTAGCGGAATTGAATTCGCTAACACTCCCCCCCATGCTATCTTCCCGGTGAGAAGATAGCATCCACCTCTAGTGCGCTACAATTCCGCTGGATCCCGATTTACTATCGGGCGTGGGGTGGAGTTATTTTCTTCGGAGCCGGCTTTCCAGGCCGCTCCCTATGGGTATGATATTTGTTACCCTCTCTTGGTGCAACTTCGGCTATGTTGCACCAAGACATCTGGTGTCTCAGTGTCGGGCCGATTGTGCATTTTCTCACACAATTTTTAAACTCTCCTCACTACTCAACTTTAACTCCTCTCCACTCTATCTTACTCGCTCCCCACACCCGAATCGCACTCCTCTCACTTCCCGTCATGCTGTCAAAAAAACCTCCTCTTCATTCTCCCCCCCCCCGATTCCCATTCTCGCTTTCGTCCCTTACACACTTATCGGGCCCCACACATGAGCGCTCATGTCAGTGGGAGCCGTCCAAGTCCCGTCCTGTCGCCCTAGTCAATTAATCCCCCGTCCCAGTAGCTAATTGGAAAAAGGTTGTGCTTGACTACGGTACATACTTTATAATATATATACGAATTACTTATATAATTATTATATGGCTATTATTATCATATATTATATTATATACTCGTCTACATAACACGAGTCATTCTCTCTCGGCCTTTCTCGCCTGGCGACTTCTTCCAGTCGCTTCTCCTCAAATCTATCAGCTTCCAACTTCTCCCACGTGATATGTGTATCCACCTCCCTGTCTACTAGATGCCGGCTGTTGTATTGCACTGACTCGCCCTTCAGCCCCAGGTCTACCAGACCTTTGAAGGCCACCTTGAAGGCTCTTCTTAGTTCGGAGGTGATCCTGATATTCTTGATTTTGTTTTAATTTTGTTTTATCCCTATTTTCCCCTGTTCTGTGCTATAACCCTATCTACTAATGGATTATTCTGTTTTATAATCTATATTCTAGTCTACTCTATGGACTTGTGCAGTACAGCAGTATGTATCGCGTGGCCTACACGATTTATCCAGTTGCACCCACGTGCCCCCCTCTGGCTACTTACTACTAACTCTACTAATTTCCTAACTAATCTCTACTAACTCTCACTATATCTTATATTATACATATCCTCCTACCACTAACTCTTACTACTAACGGTACTATACGTACCCTCCTACCAACTTCTCTACTAACTCCTACTACTGGTACTATGTACCCTCTTACTAACTAGCTCTACAACTAACTCTTACTAACCGGTACTACGTACCCTCTTACTAACTTCTAACTCCACTGACTCTTACTAACCGGTACTACGTACCCTCTTACTAACTTCTAACTCCACTGACTCTTACTAACCGGTACTACATACCCTCTTACTAACTTCTAACTCCACCAACTCTTACTAACCGGTACTACGTACCCTCTTACTAACTTCTAACTCCACTAACTCTTACTAACCGGTACTACGTACCCTCTTACTACTTAACTAACTCTCTAACTAATGGTACTACGTACCCTCTTACTAACTAACTCTTACTAACTTCTATCTGCCTACTTACTTACTACGTACCTATTATGTACTATTACTACTTTCTATTACTTTCCTTTCTCTTATTCTCTTTTATTTATTTATTTTTATTTTTATTTTTATGTATGGGGAAGGGCGTCTCGCCCTCAATCCCACCCCCCTCAGTCCAACATTTGGACGACTAAACTCAACTCGACTAAGGTGCGCCCTCTAGCAGGCAGCACTTTCCTACAGCCCTCCTGTAGGTCTTTCTATCTTTCACCCCTATCTTACCACCTGCCCGCACTTCTAGCGATCGTACTCTTCCGTCCTCATCGGAGTAAGTGCTCACAACTCTCGCCAATCTCCATTGGTTGTTGATGATGGTGTCGTCCGTTACGATCACCAGATCACCCTCCTTTAACTCCCTAGTGGTGTTCCTCCACTTGCTCCTTCTATGAAGTGTGGGTAGATATTCCTCGACCCACCTCCTCCAGTACTCCGCGCTTATCGCCTTAGCGACTTTCCAACTTTGTCGGGAGTGTATATCGTCTGGGTCTACACCCCACATGTCGAAGGTCGCCGGCCTTTCCATTAGAAAGTGACTGGGCGTCAGCACATCTAATGACTCTGGGTCATCATTTTCTGGATATAGCGGTCTGCTAGTAATGATACCCTCACACTTTGCTAGTACTGTCCTTAGTACGTCCTCTGTTACCATGTGGGCGTTCATCAACTTCGTCATCAGACGCTTGGAACTACCCACAAGTCTCTCGATGCATCCTAGAGTATGCGGAGCATATGGCGTCCTCCTATCCCACTTAACCTGTCGTCTTCTCATGGCTGCCCTGACTTCCTCCCCTTCCAGGATATCCAAGGCCTCTGCCATCTCGTTCTCCGCCCCCACAAAGTTGGTTCCATTATCGGAGTATATTACTGCGATCGTCCCACCTTTGCGGTCCCTGAACCTCTCTAGGGCATTGATGAATGCCGACGCGGTTGCGTCTTGGGTGAGTTCTATCCCTACCGCCCGTGTGTTATTACATACGAAGATAATGCCGTAACGCTTCTCTGTGTGCCGCATCACCTTAATCTTTATCGGCCCGAACATATCTACACCGCAGTGTATGAATGGCGGGTCGTGTTGTCTCACCCTGCTGGCTGGTAATGGCGCCATCTCCTGTATGGCCCGCTCCTTCTTCGCCCGTCTGCAGGTCTGGCACTGCTCCACTACCGCCTTTACCTTCTTCCTCAACTGTGTGATCCAAAAGGTCCTCCGTATCTCCGTGAGGGTCCGGTTGGTGCCCCCGTGCAATATCGACTTGTGGGAGTCCCAAATGATCTGGTGCACTATTGGCGATTTATTAGGAATGATGATGGGTTTTGGTGGTATAATGAGGCTGTTATTATTTAGCACTGTAGAGTTCATGACTAAGATCCCATCGTCATTGAGTTGTGGCGACAGCGCGATCAGCTCGCTGTCCCGTCGGAGGTGTTGCTGTTTACCGATTCGTTCCACCTCGTCGCCGTAGTTCTTTCTTTGTTTGTGATGGATCATGGCCCTGGCCGCTCCTTCCAGATCAACGTTTGGTGTCTTTTACGACCCCCTTTAGGAAGTCCCCGAAGGCTCTCCAGTACGCCACTAACTTCTTGGTCTTGTACCAACTTGAGCTGTAGCTAAGAAGTTTGTCCGTCGGGTTGTCGCACAGTTCTTCCGGTTTTGGTTGCACATCCCTTATCTCCCTCACCATCTGGCTATATATCTCCTCAGCTTCTGAATCAGCTCCTTCCTTCTCTAGTTCTACGTCCTCTGAGCCCGGGTCCACCTTCTTCATCGGTGGCCAGGCTGTCCTGTCGTTCAGGAATTGTGGCTCGTGCTGCCACAGTACTTCCTTCTTCAAGAAAGTGTGGCGTGCCACGCCCCTCGATAACAAGTCCGCTGGGTTCTCGTCCGTTGGGCAGTAGTGCCACCTTTCTAACTCTGTCGTTGCCCTTATTTCGTCCACCCTGTTTGCGATGAATATAGGGTATCTCATCCTTTCGTTATGTAGCCAACCAAGCACTACCATGGAGTCCGTCCAGTAGTGTGTTTCCACTATGTTGGAAATAGCGTCCATCAAGTAGGCTGTGGCCCTAACTCCTAACCTCGCAGCTGTCAACTCGAGTTTCGGAACCGATGCTGAATCTGGCGGTGTCAACGTTGCTTTGCTGAATGCGAGTCTGGGCTTGTGAACCCCCTCTCGTTGTACTAAGTAGAATGCCGCTCCGTATGCCTCTAATGATGCATCGGAGAACATATGTAGATCCAGATTCATCATGTCCCCATCCAGGAAATACACGCGTGGCATGCTATATATTCCCATCTGCTCTAAACTCTCTGTCCACTTGCACCACTGCTTGCTGATCTCTTCCGGTACCTCTGTGTCCCACTCTTCCTTTAGCTTGTATACCTTCTTAAGTATTTGCTTCCCCGTGACTAGTAATGGGGATGCTAGGCCTAAGGGATCATATATCCTTGCTATGTATGACACATAGCCCCTCTTTGTGTTGATGTCTGCGCCCGCCTGGCTCAATTGGTACTTCAGTTCGTCTGTCTCTCGATTCCACACGATCCCTAGTGCCTTCTGTTGGGACTCTATCCTCTTGTTCGCCATGTCTTGTCCCTTGGCTGTCGTGGGATTATCCGTGGTCGATTCTGGCCTCCTGTCCTCTATGGCTTTCATGAACTCTTGCGAGCTGGATTGGAACTTGGTTAGGTTAAACCCGGATCCTTTTAAGATGTCGCGAACCTCGCGAACCTCGCGAGAGTTCTGATATTGTTGATCCGTATAAATATATAATAACAGAATAAAGGATAAACATAGATAACCTGTAATGCAGTAAAACACAACAGAATAATTGCTGATGGTGGTGGCGACGATGGTAATAAAAGTCACCATCCTGCCCTAACTGTACTGACTAGATAACTGAACTATAATATGAGAACACCAACTGGTTATATTGCACTATTGGCCTTCCTACCCAGATGATGCCTCTCCCGCCCCCCCCCCCCCCCATTGGCTGTTAACCTAATTCTCGCCCTCTCATCTCTCTGGGAGTGTTTTCCCCCTCCACTGTCAATTTCCCTCTCCCGGAGGTGTAACCTCTGACCCCCTTTGTGTGTGGCCCTTTGGGGTTTGTCGTCCCCGTTTATTGGGGGTGATACGAGGTTGGTTGTTAATCAACCTCGTACTCCCCAATATTGCTTAAAGGCGCTCTTTCCCACTTTATGGGGTGGTTAGTGGAATTGAATTCGCTAACAGTGGTAAGCGCAAAGTTCACTCGTGCTGTTCGCATCATAGTATCAATAGATTATAGTTACGAGTTGGGGAATAATATTGCAGTACTATGGACGCACACTCTCGCACTAAATGAACCGAATCTATTACAGACAGGGCACAGCCAGCACTAACTGTGTGGAAATCAAGTTGGTGTGATCCTTGGTCTTGTATATTCATCAACAAGTTAAAGCAATAATAATAACTATAACGATAATATTTAATACGCACAGCAAGTTAATGATGCAATGCAATAAGCAAGCAAGCAAGATACAATGCATGCAGCACGCAAGGTGAAATATCATAGGTCCTTCTAGTTACATGACTCGCAACAGGCTTAAGATCTTATGAGGTTACGCCTGAGGATAGCGATAGCAACATCAACTATTATAGCACTGTAAGAATAGAAACAGCCAATAGGGAGCAATAACATTGTAAAGTATGGCAACCAATAGGAGCTTTAGGATTACAGCAACCGATGCTGGCAATCGATGCAAACAATCTTAACAGTGATATACAACATGGATTTGAGACAAATATTATGAGCACAGAAGTTGAACAGTTCTCTGATAAAAAATATAAGATTTCGACATGCAGTTAGCGTGTGCATATATATACGTGTGTATGTATACAGACGTGTTAACTACGTATTTGTTCTATAAAATAAATAATTAATCACCAAAGAAGATATTCTATTTGCACCTCCTAGAGAAATGAATAATTTGGCTATTATTGAGAATGTAATACTCTTTGCTCCCCCTGGGTGGCTTTATCTCAAATAAATTAAGAAATGCCTTTCAAAGAGAACGGGAGTAACAAGTATCATTAAAGTGCTTTTACAATTCTTGTTTTACCGCTAGTAGTCGCTGTCTACTGTAATCCGAGTGAATGTCATCTGTTATCATCAACTCAGTGATACTATCCAAAGAATGTTGCTATGGACTACTGTTTAATAGGAAGGAGTTGACACTCTGAATTCCACGAACTGGGCAAGCAATTACGCCACACAGAGTCAATAGGTATGGGAAATGTTGAGCCACGCTATTGTATGTTGTCGGCTGTGGAGGTGTATCATGTCTCAACACTCAATGGAAGTAAACAGCACTAATATATGGTAGGGGAATTTGTATGTCGCGACTAAGTAGGTCAAACAAAGCAGTTTAGTCTCCTGATTTATAGTAAGTATATGGCTGAGTTGAAGCACTCAGCGACAAATTGTCTGGAATGGTATGTCGTTGTGGGGCAAGATGTAAATCACCTTGGGATGAAATTAAGTTGCAAGTCGCAATAAAGCACGGGCACCTATTAATGTGCAAGGCTTATTTCAAATCCTAAGCACAAATACTGCCGAGATTATTTCTGCAAATAATATTGTTATGAATAAATATGTAAGTCTGAAGTCGCCTGTAATCCAAACAAATGGTTATGTTCAGAATGAAATTAGTGTAGGATTCCGTTCCATTGATCTAAATACAAGGATTAATATATGTCAAATATCGGGCCTGTGTCTGCCTGTTAAATAAACAGTTCAATGGCCTGAAGAAAGATGTAAGAATTAATTATTTCTGTATGTAGATAATAGAACGTACTTACGATATTTGGGGGTTGTAACACTATGTTACAAGTTTATAATAATAAACAACAAAATGTAAGTGTAGGGTGTATGTACAGTAAAACGATAAAATACCAGGTTACTTAGATTACTTAATAAATAAAGACCGGAAGGGTAATACAATTTTGATAATAGTGTCCGACTGTCCGTGACATACCATACAAACGCTGACTAAATTATTAAGCTACAGTAATTAATGTAGTAAATTATAGGTAATTAGCCATTTCGTACGCAGTGATTGCCTATACACTCCATCGGGGGTATCAGCCTTATGTTCTACTGGCTTCGCAAACGTACGACTAATAATGTCAAATTAAACCACAGTCACACAAGTAAACTCTCTGACTTAATCAACAATTCACATGGAAATGCACCTGCAATAGTTGCACTCGCACAATGCTGCACAACAGAATTCACAAATGTTATTACAATGTTACTATAACACATCAAACCAAACAATCAGTATCATACCAAATAAGTCGCAGGATTGTCTATATTATCTTTTATCAATAACGATCTCCCTGTTTTGCAACTTTACGTTTCACGTGGGGGGGGGTGTGAACACTGTCTTGGGGGCAGTGTTGGAAACTGATATTTCACTGTCTTCTTCTTTGGCTTTTACGGGAGGCTGACCCCACATCCGCTGCAAAGTGAGTTCGTTTGTAACTCTTATAAGTGCTATCAAGTGCCTTGGGGTACCTGCCACATAGCAAAACACTCACAAAAGTTTATGTATATATATATATTATCTAATAATTAAATCAAGTAATAGGGACGTTTTTTCAAACAACCATGTTCAGCATGATCCGGTCTCTCAAAGTGTAGAACGAAAAATATAGACAGACCAATATCAAGCAATAAAAATAAAATGTATACGATATTTCGAGTCTGTGTGACTCTTATTCATGTATTATTCTTAAATTCAAATTAATTTTCTAGAACAAATAAATAATTGAAATACTGTATAAATACCCTAGGTAACAACATAAATATAATATATATATATATATAGATGGGGGTGCCTTTCCTTGAAACAACTGCGTTTATTGTGACAAAATTGAACCAATGGTATAGAATTATATCCTCTAAATGCCGTGGATTTTCAAAATTTTATTTTGTTCGAATTAACTTTGCTATAAAGATTACATTAAGTCCTCATTTGTATTTACTATATCTATTTGTACAATGATTATTCAAGTGGTTCAGTAGCTCAGTCGGTAAAGCGTTGGAAATTATATGTAGTAGGTATTGAGTTCGAATCCTAGTAGGTGCGAATTATTTTTTGTGCAGAGTTTCAACTCATTTAAATTAACCGCTACAAATTAAATTGCAATTGCTCGAAGTAGATTAACCAATGGGATTGTAGTTATTAGATAGTAACCAATGTCGTGCAAGTTATATATTCGCTGGACCAATAGTTATCTTTAAAAACCTATTAGAACTCATAGAACAATCGAGAATTTTCTCGATTGATTGCAGCACAAATTTGCTATAAAAGGTGCGACTTTGTTCATTAGTTATTAATCTCTTCTATATTCTTAGTATACAATCATTCTTGCTTTAGATTATCACTTATTAGTTATCTATTAGTTTCTTGTATCAGTTTATGTATATATTCTGTAATAAAGTTAGAAATACTTGTTACATCTGTTTTCCTATCATGCTTCACCACGGTGAACTAAACTGAGGGACAGGATGGCAGGCTAAACATCGGGCCACAGCAGTGAACGGGAACATCTGAGGGATGTAGAAGGAGACAACCCGCAATATCATTCTTGAGTTATTCGCCCATCGCCTGAAAGGTTAGACAGCGTTCAATGCCTTGCTACCTAAGTATAAGACCAAAGATCGAAGGTAGAGGTAGTGACACGCTGTGCGCTAAAATTTACATCTAGGGACCGTACTGTCTTAATTCAGAGAAAACCCGCAGTAGACCTTCATATTCCTACGGGGGGAGAGGAGATCAGACAGAGATACTAGTATACAGATAGGACGCAGGCACACCGGTACAAGGCATACACATTGGTAGGGTGCAGCAAACTGTACGCCTAACTCTTGCTAAGTGCAGGTGCGTCTGTGACTATTTGTAGTACAACGGTGTCCATTGCATTTGAACTTGTAGGCCAGAAGGGTTACTGTGTTTTACCTGAATTGGGATTGTACCGTTCAGGCGGTAGGGCAGTTTACAACTAGGCGCAAAATAAATTGAGGCTATTTAGGGATACTAACATCTACCGTGTCCCCGCCAACATTCTGTTAGGAAGTTGCCGTGCATATCTAGGCAACCAAAATTCTAGATAAGAACGCCAGGCTAGCTATTAGTAATTGTACGCCTACTGTAGTAAACTAACACATTTCTTCTTAGTATTAGGGACCTGGTAAATTAAATTGCCGAATTCTGGGCGTAGTATTAACCTTATGCCTGAATTTGAGTCCTGGAAATATACAAAAGGGGGAGGAGCCTTATCATTCGTGAGTATTGGACCTACAAGTTATAAAATTAGAATATTTGTAAAATGTACACCGGACCCAGTAATTATATATATGAAGGAGCAAAGCTGACTTTGACTGTTTAGAATTAAGACACACGCGTGTTAGAAATTATTTACACCTCAAAATATATAAAATTAACTTTGTCCGTACTGCGCTTTGCCCGCTAGTTAGACATCTCTGCACCTAGCTAGCATCTCTCTATCCCAACTATATAAATCACACCGCGGCAAAGTATACGAGCCCCTTAGTCCGTCAGCGAGTCAGCCTGATTTTAGGATTCGCTGCGCGGGATTTTGTTTTATCGAAGTTTGTCCGTTCGTAGACTGTTTTCTGCCTCACCGGTTATAAGAGACCGATACTGCAATATATATTCGCTTACTTAGAGTTTACTGTTTTGGTGAGAAGGTCGGATTATGATTTGATTCACAAACTTTACAGTAGGATATTACAGGTATTAGGTACGTCTCTTCCAAATAGTAGGAATATGTGTATTATTTAACATATTTCCTAAATTAGTAGGAATATGTTTTACTGAACTACGGTTCGGTAGGACTAAAGTTATTTGAAAATTTTGTATTTTGAGGTAAAAGTTTATATTTGATTAGCTAAGTGCTAATTTTGAAATAAAATTTTGATTTGAACCGCGTGTAAAATATTTTGGAATTGAATACCGGTGTTTAAAAGGGTTTAAATACCATATTGTACCGGTACAAAATTTTCGTAAAGTAAAACCTAACTCTTTTGTTTTTCAGGATTCAGAGCTCATTTCTAGACTGTAACGAGAGCAAGACCGTGTTTAGCAAGTTTGGGAGATAGATAACTCAACAACTTTGGTTGGGAAAATCGCACTTCGTCCGCAACGCTGGAAACGGAAAGGTTCACGTCCGGTTTGTATCTGGGAATCTGTTTTTCTGGAGAATCATTGGAGGGGTGAGTTCGAAAAGTTGCATAAATAAGTTAGGCATTACCGTATTAGTTAAAATTATTGTGGGTTCCACTGTCTCAAGTATTTATGCATTCCGTATGATTTCTTTGTTTATTGCTGAATTAGTCCGTATTATTGTATTTAATCTACCTTTTGATAACGTATATCGTTATCTGATTTATTTGTTGTAAAATTGGCCGGTAGGCTAATTTTATTATATACTTACTCCGTGACATTTATTTGCTGTAAAATTGGCCGCGAGGCTAATTTTATCCATCTGCTATAAAATCGGCCGGTAGGCTAATTTTATATGACTGTAATTAATACCGTTTTGATATAAATACGGTAAGTTTGACACTTTGTGATAAACAACCGCGACCTCTATACTAACAGCAGAACTGTTGAACAGACCAATACCCGTTAATATCCTTCTGCCAACCTAATAAGCTCTCGCCTATCCAATAAGACACAAAAACTGCTCTACTGTTAAGTAAAGGGGATCAGGAGCGTGCTATTACTAAATTGTAAGGGTTGCTAAATACAAAACCGCTACTTACCATTGGATGGCACTAATCTGCCGTCCACTAATATATTTTACTAAATTTACACAACTCCTGCAAAATCGCTTGTTCCTTTCTCTACCGATTGCTCGATAGAGAGCTAACTGTTCGAATCTATGAGCCACGCAGGAATAACCAAAACAATAAACCCGAGTCGGCTCCCTAAGCTTACTTAAGACGAGTGCGAGAGGCCTTGCACTCAGAGTATTCTTACGCCTAATTTTATCACTATTAAAGCACGCTATTACCTACGTCTTTCTAATCGCGAATACTGGAGGTTCCCTAACGTAATGTGTGAATGCGAGAATATTTAAAATTATCAAAATGGTACAGTAACTGTTTCTACGTGGATAATACCACCCCGAGTCTAAAACTGCCCGCGGCTGGCTTTAGGCCAGCAAAACTACTAGCGTATCGTGCGTACCGAATAGTGCGTTCTAGCTGATTGCCCGCTAATACAAATAACCGCTTAGCGTGAATAGTTTACAGTACACTAATTATTACCTTAGCTACTCTCCGCTATGCTGCGTACTAATTCTTAATTTTTACTAATTAATTACAGTCACAAATATTTAACAGCGTACTAATTACTAAGAGTTCCAGAATACGTAATTCTAATTTATCACGCAACAGGTTTTGCTAGTAATAGCCTAAATTGCCGTATTACTTTGACCTAATCAATAACTAATTATTGTAGCTAAGAAATAGAAGTCAATCAAAGGGAAAAGAGCGCCTATCTAAGCATTCGTAATCTTAGGCACACTTCAATAACACACCAATCAGCGTTAGAAATCACAGTTTACAATTGTGCAATTCACTACTCGTACTCCACACTCAACGTTGTAATACGCGCAGGCCTCTCCCGGGTACATCTAGGATTCCTAACTAACCCAATTCCTGCCCCCCTAATACTAAATAGAGACAAAACCTGGATCATCAGCCCCCTAGATACTGTACCAGCGATTGGTCTGCGTGCCGCAGTGCAAGATACCCGCCCGCAACGGTGACCCTGGCCAGCGTTGCCCGCTTTGAATCCTCCGCTCTCTCCTAGTCGCTCAACCCCCCGATGCGCCCACCGCCCACTGGCACCTTAGCCCTCCATGATGCTAATAGCTACCGTAGCGGCGCATGCAAATCACAAAGTCTGACAGTCTCAGAAATCCCTTAGGATTATTGCGCAGAAAAGAATCACATAGAACCATTAATCAAAGAGTAGAAATCATAGTTCAATTGTAATTAGCAGTAATCGAAGGAATTATTGAGAAACACAAGCAAGTAATCGCACTAGCAAATCATTTCAAGAAATTAATCAAATTAGCAAATTGCAGAAAATACGATATCCTAATACAAAATTAGAGACAGCTCAGCAAGTGCAACAGCAGTGACTGATTGAAAAACAGTAAAACAGGTTGAACAGATCGATGTGTCATGTGAGGCTTTACCGGCACACCGCCAATTTATAGGTGATCCGGATGGGATGATGCAATAGGGTGACTCAATCGCTCTCCTATTGGCTCTCCAGTCCATGCTAGCATTAGGCCAACCTGGAAGCAGTTAATCCAATAAGGAGGCCGGATTGTAGCCCTATTGCTCAAATTATTACCATATATGGTAATGGTTCACGTCTCTGGCTGCTGAATGGCCAGGATAGCATCCCTATATGCTAGCCCTATCAAACTAATATCAGCAAGCACAAAATCCAGGGTCCGAATAAACTCGCTACCCTGGAACTATCTACATATATCCTAATACAAAATTACGTAGGTAGGGCTACATACTATACAAAATGGATGGTTTCAAATATATGGGCGTTTTGATTTCCCTACCTAAATACCACTGCGTTATTATGCCTTATCTAAAATATCATGCTGCACAACGGACTAATATTACGTACAGTATAACGGACTAATATTGCATACTGCATAACGGACTAATACTGCATACAGTATAACGACTAATAATGTGGATACAGCGCCATATACCGTAACACTTTGACACTCACTTTACTTGACTTACAACTACCGAAATGAGTGACAAACAAGACTATACGAAGAATACACAAACCGACTATGACTCATGTGACGCGGAGAAGTCAGAAGCGGAAGAACCACAGGGGAAGACTCGTGAGCCTACCGAACCTACACCGTGCGCGTCACCAGTACATCCAACGGGAGTACCGGATGCCGTAGTACGAGGCGACGGCAGGACTGAGGATTTCCTAACGGTCCCGCAACCGAGACATAGAGAAACGGACATGGTAAGTTCAGTAGGAGGCCAGGAAAGCGTGGTTAGAAGCGTCGGAGGATACATGGCGCATATTACCAGGAGTATTGGAGAAGGCCAACGCATATTAGACGAGTTGACCGCTCCGATGTCTCGGTTCGAGTTCTACACCCTACAGGTTAGAGTACAGAGTAAAGTACATAAGTCTGTAGATAATCTAATTGGTCTACAAGATCTAGCTAGACAGAGACAGGATATGGACACACAGTTTAGAATCCTCGAGAAATTAATGATCGCTAGGGAGAAACTGATTCAGTTTAAGACGACCGTTAGACAGATACAACAGGAACAAGCGGACCAGTTGCTAGGTGAGTCAGTTTCCGACGAGTTATTACAGCCTGAGGAAGAACAGGAACTGTACCGACCGGATGGACAATTGAAACATCTGACAGATCACTTACGTATGTGCGGCGAAGACGTCGGAGATTTGGAAACCGTGCCGGAATATACGAGGGGAACTTCACCCGTACAAATCGAATCGGCACCGGGAATACTGGACCAATCGTTAGTGAGTATTCGCAGCGAAATTGGCGAGGTAAGTATAGTGACGTCAGAAATTTCTAGACAGCAACAACAGCACTATAGACAACAATGAGAAATTGAGGAACAAACTCAACTGTTAACGGTACAAGCGGCGGTAGAGGAAGAAAAACTACGCGTTGCAAATGTTGCGAGAATCTCTCATCTGCAAGAACAAGCTGAGTTGGAAGCGGCTGAGATGGAAAGGTTGGAGTTAGAAATAGCACAGCGAACAGCGGCAGCTGAGTTAGCGCAACAAGCGTCAGCAGCTGAGTTGGAACGACAAGCGGCAGCAGCTGCGCAACAAGCGACAGCAGCTGAGTTGGAGCGACGAGCAGCAGCAGCTGATTTAGAGCAACGAGCAGCAGAGTTGGAAGAACACAAGCGAGTTTCGGAAGCAAGAGCTGAGATGAAAAAACGGCAAATAAAGGCTCAATCAGCTATACGACAAGCGGAGTTCGAGGCGCAACAACAACAGACGGAACAACGCGAGAAAGAAGTTAAACTTCATTTCGAACTCGAAAGGAAGGCGAGAGAACTAGCCAAAGCCGAGGAAAATCTGGATCTTCTAGCCCGCGATCGATCGATGAGATCTCGTGACGGACATGATTTGGACCAGATAGAGGTAAGGCACCGCCAAATTCAGGAACGAATGAAGGAAGGAAGTGTAGGGGCACCTGGGCGAGAAAGACAATTAGTTAAAGACTTATGTCAAAGATTCCCTCAAGTAACTCCTATGTTTGCACCAGTTACGACTAAGGAACCTGTTTCGATTACGGGTAGTAGTAATATTTCTCCTATCCATGGTGCGATGGAACACAGGTTTGTTATTCCGGACAAGTTTATACCACCAAGAGCAACGTCGTCGCCTATTCTGAAAGTCAAGGTAAGTAACCCACCGATTACCGATCGTAGTAGTTTATTGACCGGACCTGCACTACTAACGACAAAACAGGTGAGTCCACCTTCGACACCAAAACCCGTTACGCACTACACGTACCCAATGACGTTTAGGCCTACAAGGCCTTTAGATTCAAACGCTGTCACTCGACCACCGGTTCAGTTTACATCGCAATCTACGACTTCGAGGAAGACTTGTGAGCCTACCGAACAACGGAGAACAGTGGACACGCGACCGTTTAATCAGTTTACATCGCAATCTACGACTTCGAGGAAGACTTGTGAGCCTACCGAACAACGGAGACCAGTGGATACGCGACCGCTTAACCAGTTTAACCAGTTTACATCGCAATCTACGACTTCGAGGAAGACCTGCGAGCCTACCGAACAACGGAGACCAGCGGACGATGTTCCGAAACGGAATGTTAAAATTCGAACGACGCAACGGACACGAGCACGTCGACCACCGTATCCAGGTGACAGTAGTACTTCAAGCGAGTCGGATTACCCGGAACGCGAGGTATTTAGAACAGGAGCGGCCGACGAATGTAAGCGTGAGCGTTCAGATAATTCATTTATCGATAATCCTCCACAAAATACACCAATACAAAGGGCGTTACAACCAACGGATGCGATCAGTACCCAACAATTTGCCGACATTTTGAGACCAGTTGTCAACAAGTTGGCCCAGATCAAGGAACGCTTGGAGGAAGTTCACACCGACAGTTCGAGAAATTCCGAATTCGAACACAATAGAAATCCTAAAGTTCCGCAAAGAACAATACCGTCGAGAAACACATCGTATCAAAGAAAAGCGCCTAGAAGAGAGAACACCAGCCAGATTGCCAACCCAGGACGCGAAACTTTGAACGTTGCCGAGGAAATAGCTAAATTCGCAGCTAGACAAGGACTACCGGTGCAACAACCACCTAAGTTTTCCGGTAGCTCCAAACATTGGCACACTTTCGTAGACTATATTGAATCTCAGATCTCTGTGTGCGCCTTTACATCAAGGGAGAAGTTTAATTACCTGCTTCTAACATTATCAGGAGAACCCAAACGTTTGGCAGAGACCTTTGTCGATGTACCAGATGCCTTCGAGTTAGCATACGATCGCTTAACTTCAATCTACGGAGGTACGGTTAGTATGGCCAAGTCAGTGATAGAGGAACTCTGTAAGGGGGGGGCTATTACAAAACCCGTCGACTTACTCAAATTAGCTGACGAAATTAAAAACGCTATCACTACACTAAGATCTATTGGACAACTCGATTATGGGAACACTCCCACAGTCCTATTAAAAATTATAGGAAGACTACATCATCGACTTCGTCGGGAGTGGCGAAAAATCGAATACCAGCGGGAGGAAAGAGGTGGATTCTTGAAACTGGAAGATGTGTACTTATTAATATCCAGGGAAGCGGTAGTGGAGACTAGATCTAACTACACTGACCAACACATCGTAGCAGAAGGAATCACCTTACCTTCATCAAATAGACAAAAACAACCGACGACATCCACAAGGACGGCCACTTACGCCACACCAACAGAAACAAGACAATTTCCTAACGGTAGTAAAGTGTCTGCACCTATTGGCATCAAACAGACCAGGCAACAACTGAATGCCGACTTTAGCGGTTGCCAATACTGCGAGCGGCTTAATAAGCGGTATACCAATCACCAGCTGAGGAGATGTCATCTGTTTCGCGAATTAAATTCAGAGGAACGACGGCTTCAAATAAGACCGTTAGATTCTTGTTGGAGGTGTACACAACATGGACATGTCCGCAAGGATTGCCCAAATACGGACACCTGTCCTTACTGTGGACGCAACCATGACGGTCTGCTCCACACAGACAGCCATACGCCGACAAAACGCTTCACTAGGGAACACCCGGAAGCCGCAGTGAAATGTAACACTGTCTACAAAACACGAGAATCAAGAACAACACCAACCTTCGTGACGCATATTCGGGATTGTTTTCCGGAGCAATCTGGGTCTTCAGATGAAGAATCTGAAGACGACGACATATACTCAGTTGGAGACGAACAACCATCGATCGCTCTTCTGACGCCTGATCAACTAAAAGGATTTAGTGTAATTCCCGTTAAGATTACAGGCACAAAAGGGAGCAAAAGGATCTACGCTATCCTAGATTCAGCCTCATCTCACAGCTACGTGGATGAGAAGGTAGCTGATGTAGTGACGGACCTTAGACAAGGTAAGCACGTGAAGTACACTGTAAGTAGTATGCATGGACAACGTGCAATACCAGTGACATGAGTTAAGTTAAACTTGGACACTCTTCTTCCGAAATCGCAACATAGCAAAAAGGAGAGGTCTTTGTTACCTTTTAAGGATTTGACTTTTGCGGCCACCAAGGACTTTAGTAACCTACTGGGTCCAGTGCCGGAGCAATCCTTAGAGGACCGTAAGTATTTCAGACACCTTGGTGTACCTGAATGTCCTGTCAACTATAGGTCGGTAGCAATGCTGATCGGGACGGACCAATTCAACTTACATCAAGTGTGGGAAACCAGACCATCGGTAGTCGTAGCGGGAAACGCTTACGCCTGTAGAACTCCGATAGGGTGGTATACTCGAGCGCCTGTGCGCACACTGGATATAAGTGATGAGGAAGACGATGTACAAAGTACATGTAGTTTACTAACTACAACTTCGATTCATTCCTTTTCACCTGACATAGACTATACTACACTACGTTCGACAAAACACGACAACGTTACAGGTACGACGTGTGTAGCTAATACGATAAGTCACAGAAAGCAGCCTATCCACAAGGTTAGTATAGAGATTGAGAAGAAGCGGAGTCAGGCAGAGGTTCCATCGACGACAGATGATAACGCCGGAAGGCTTGCGAGTCTATCTACACCAATAACATTAGTGATGCCCGTCGATATCGATGACGACGCATTAAGGAACTGTCAAGTGGAACAAGCCACATTAGACAAAGAATTAACAGAGAAAACTATCAAGTGGTTGGAACAAGACACAGCCGAACCAGGTAGATATGAACCGTGTATGTCGGAACAAGAGAAACAATCTTTGAAGATCATGGAAGATACTATCCGCCAGACAAAAGACGGACATTATGAGGTAGGGATGCTATGGCGTAGCCAAAGCCCTAAACTTATCAATAATTATCCGCTAGCCTTACGACGCTTACACTCAATACGACAACGTTTATTGAAGGACGAGAAAGCCCATCTGCAGTACAATACTCAGATGGAAACGTATTTAACAAAAGGATACGCTATCAAAATGACTAACCCAGAGATTGTGACAGACCAGACATACTATTTGCCACATCACTACGTGAGACACCCCGACAAACCTGATAAAGTACGCATAGTTAACGACTGCGCGGCCCTGTTTGAAGGAATGTCTCTCAACAGTGAGTTGATGGATGGACCAAACATGAATAATTATCTCATGGGGGTGATTATGCGCTTCCGTCAGCGCCAAGTAGCATTTACTTGTGACGTAGAAGCGATGTTTCACCAAGTGCGAGCGTTAGAGCGAGACAGAGACAGTTTGAGGTTCCTCTGGTACCCGGATGGAGACTTAAGTCAACCACCGGCGACTTACCAAATGCAAGTTCGCGTTTTCGGTGCCAGGGACAGCCCAAACTGCACTATGTACGCCCTAAAACAGACCGCTAGGGATCAGAAACATATGTATGACCCAGAGGTAATCCGGATCGTAGAACGAGACTTTTATGTGGATGATGGATTACAAAGTTGTGACACAGTAGAACGTGCTATAACAGTAGCACATCAATTACGGGACTGTTTAGCAGGCGGAGGTTTTAACCTCACTAAGTTTGCCTCAAACAGTGCCGAATTAGTAAATTCATTCGAAACGACTGAACGTGGGGGTGGGGACATTGACTTAGAGTTCGAACCACTGCCGACGACCAAGGTGTTGGGACTATTTTGGGACCCGAACACAGACAACTTTCGAGTGAAAGTAAAACTGGACGCTGAAGGGGATTCTCTGACAAAGAGGTCTTGCTTGTCGAAACTAAGCAGACTGTTCGATCCATTAGGTTTCATCAGCCCAATAATACTGCAAGCAAGAATATATATGCGCAGTATTTGGAAAGATGGACTGACATGGGACGAACCAATCTCATCCGAACAAGTGGTCTTATGGAAGACTTGGGAGGCGCAATTATCTTCGCTAGAGGATTATTCCATACCCCGGGTGTACTTTCCATTACAGACGACATTTCCTGACAACTTAGAATTACATTGTTTTTCAGACGCCAGTGACAACGGCTTTGGTGTTACAGCGTATTTGCGCAGACAAGTAGACTCAGACGAGTTTGATGTTTCGCTCATTACTTCTAAGGCTAAAACAATGCCTACTAAGTACATGACGACACCACGCGCTGAGCTACAAGCCGCAACTCTGTCAACGACAATTGTAAACCTCATACAGACTGAACTACAGTCAAGTTTACAGATATTTTATTGGACTGACGCGACGTTAGTTTTATTTTATATAAACAACGACACACTTGAATTCAAGACATTCGTAGCTAACCGTCGTGCAGAAATTCTTGACCGTTCAATAAAAGAAGATTGGCGACATTGTCCCGGACCACAAAATCCAGCTGATATTGCGTCGCGAGGAATGATGCCTGAAGAATTCTGTAAACCGGAAAACAAGAAATTTTGGCAACACGGACCACAATTCTTACAAAGAGCAACACAACATTGGCCGCCACTATACGATAACAAGTCTAATACTTTTCCTAAGGACGCCGAAATTAAAAAACCAAAGAAAGGTAAAGCAAAGAAAAAGACAACGGCGAAACTTAAGAAGAAACCAAAGGCGAAATGGAAAAATATAACTCACAAAGTTAGGGCAGGAAGACTTGCGAGCCTTTCTCAACCAGACGTATCGCCAGACGGTCAACCAGACATGTTACCAGACGTATCGCCAGACGGTCAACCAGACACGTTACTAGACGGTCAACCAGACATTTTGCCAGACATGTCACTAGACGTTTCACCGGAAGTTCCGCGAAACATTTTACCAGACATTTCACAAGATGTTCTACCAGACATTAGTAACGTAGCGACACATAGTAAAGCCGTAGTTTCCCTATTGGAGCGGCCTTCTATTGACAAACTACCAAACTTGACACCCTTGATTAACCATAAGTACAGTGAAACCTCATGTATTACAGATGTGGGTAGTACCTACGCTAATGTAAATACAGGTGTTACTTTACGCTCAAGGGACATACCAAACTTACAACCTAAGGTGAGACCTGGGATAAATATCGGCAGAAAAATAAGTTTACCGAAACCCAGTGATCCCATAGAGTTAAAACCACCATTAGGGATCGACACACAAAGTACTGACAATCAAGGTAAGAAGACGAAGAAGGACAAATTACTTGTAGACCCGGACGGATCAACAGTCAACAAGGGAATACCTACCGGCGGACTCGTGGGCCCATCTAGTAAATCAAAACCTTCCAAATTCTCCATTGACTTACCTGATGACGTCACAAATACTTACGTCGACCGTATTGTAAATTTGACAGATTCTTGGACCAACGCGTGCCGAAAATTAGCGTGGATTGTACGTTTTGTACAGTACGTTAAAGGCAAACGCGACTTTACACGTCGACTCACATTGACTGAGATTGACAGATGTGAAATTAAATTAATTCGCCATTATCAATTGCGATATTTCGCGCGCGAATTCACATCTATAAGTCAAGGTCAACCAATCAAGTCGTCACCAATTTTGAGTTGGAGTCCGATAATTTATAATGGCTTGATTTGTCATAAATCTCGGCTTCAAAACATTGACTTTAATACTGATTTTAGGTACCCAATAATAATACCACAACATCACGAATTACAACGTGCAATGATACTGGACGCACATTTACATCTGAAACACGCTGGAAGACACCACTGTCTTTCCTACTTACGTACAAGATTTGTATTAATTAGACCCAGTAAAGCGTTAAGTTCAGTGACGCGTATGTGTATTATTTGTAAGAAGGTACATTCTAGAATAAGTACCCAAGAACTGAGTGAACTTCCACAAGCAAGACTACAGGCATTCAGACCACCTTTCACAGAGACTGGAATTGACTGCTTTGGTCCCATACATACGAAACGTGGACGTATACTAGTGAAACGCTGGGGACTGATTTTCACATGCATGTCCAGTAGGGCAGTTCATATTGAACGTGTGATGGATCTTTCCACCAACGCCTTTATACTAGCATTGCGGCGATTTATCGCTAGACGCGGACTAGTAAAATGCTTGTACTCAGACCAAGGTACAAACTTTGTTGGTGCTCGAAATGAAATTGCTAGAGCCTTTAAGAAATTAGATCATGATCAAATCTCAAACGAACTACGTCCTTACAAGATTGTTTGGAAGTTTAATCCTCCAGACAGTCCATGGAGAGGCGGAGTCTGGGAGAGATTGATTAGATCTATAAAAACAGCCATGGCAAAAGTAATTCCAGTAAACCACATCTTGACAGACGACCAACTGACAACATTGTTTGTTGAAATCGAGGCAATACTAAATACTAGACCAATAGTATTAGTACCCGATGACAAACAATCCCAGTTTGCTTTGACACCGGCACACCTGCTTATGCAGGCACCGACCACATTAACGCCTATTTCTATTCCAATAGAAGGCGATAGCTACGGTAGAAAAGCGTGGAAAATCACGCAACTACTAGCTAACAAATTCTGGGAAATATGGCAAAACCATTATTTGCCCTCTATTTCTACCAGAACAACTTGGTACAAAAATACTCGCGCTTTAAGAGCGGAAGATCATGTGCTGTTGGCAGAAGTGAATTTAAAAAGACGCTTCTGGATAACAGGTGTAATTTTAGACACACATCCATCTATGGATGGAGTGACAAGAACTGTGACTGTACGGACAATTGACGGTCGTACAGTAGACAGACCGACTCAACGTCTCATACTTCTTGAAGAGACGCGAAACAAGTCTGGAGATTACAAGTCTCCAACAAATGTTAGTAAATAGTAAGGAGTTTACAAATAGATTTCCACGTACCTGTACACCGTAGTAAAGACAGCGGTAGAATTCCATTGTCTTTATATGTGAACATTGAGGGTCGTACCCTTATGTGTCACATAGGAGCGGGATTTGTAGGTATAAGAAATGGAATTCTACTTGGAACTCACAATATTGAGACATTTTCGAAATTTTAGACAATCCATTTGGATTTGAAAAATTTTTAAAATTTTCTCCAGTGAATAGATTTCAGGGTA
This sequence comes from Nemertoderma westbladi, assembly GCA_032718475.1. Lineage (NCBI taxonomy): Eukaryota > Metazoa > Xenacoelomorpha > Nemertodermatida > Nemertodermatidae > Nemertoderma > Nemertoderma westbladi. Next base: position 51,877 of record JAUCBJ010002763.1, on the reverse strand, counting down.
CAGTCGGGTGGGACTTAAAATTAGAGAAACAAGAGAAAGGAAGACTCGCGAGCCTTTCTTAAATTTTAATTAAATTTTACACGGTCTTGTTTCAATAAGTTACGTCAAATAATAGACTCCCCTATATTTATTACTAACTCTCGATTGCTTATTTTCTGATAATAGTTTGGGATCAAAAGGTGAGTATTTTAGACTCACAGCCAGTTTAGCCCAAATTCGTTTTTATTTCGGCAAAAAAAAATTTTAGATAAGAAACAGCGTGTCATTAAAGAAACCCTAGATCTTAGGCTATGGGTAGGAGGTTAGAGCGTTGTCGAGCCAAAAGGGCAGACGAAAACTCTCGCATCTCCTCACAACTAACAATAAACTCTGTTGTATTCCCTCTAGTAGCAATGATTATGTAATCATACTTCTAATAATGGCGAAGGGGATACATGGAGAGCCGAGATGGGGATATGATATCCAAGAGGAAGCAGCAGCGCCATTCGAAAGATTCGGTGCAAAGGATTTAGTATATTTCGAGACGTGTATCTTCGCTGTGCGGGATCTCTTATCGAAAGACCATCTATGTTTACAATGTTACCTTATGAAGGAGAACGTATCGTGGAGCTTACGGACGAATCACGGCAGACGCGTGCGCCTATCGGTCTCTTAGGTGATGATTTCGAAGTAACAACGACCATCGATGATCCTTTAGAGGAACTTCTTGAGATTGAAAGGAACCTCCTGAAGAAATCTCAGACGGAGATTCGACAATTAGAAGCAACTGATGCTGTAGTTTGCATACAACCTTCTGAAACATACCAACCTATCGATCCAGATGATTATGACTATAGTGTGGGAGGAAGTGCTCGACCCATTGGCGATCTTATATATGAGCGAGTGTGGTACCCTGCTAATACAATGTGTGGTAAATGTGGCGCCGCTGGACATCATTCGACAAAGTGCAGTGGAAAGCACATTACTACGACTCAACTGATTTGTGGATGGTGTGGAGATCAAGGGTCCCATACATTTTATACTTGCTGGAGATTTATGGCTCAATGCACATACTGTAATATAAAGGGACACCGAGCATCTGAATGCCAACTGAGAGACATACCTTACGAACACGAATCTGTAAAACTCGTGCGAAAACTATTTGATGATTGGGAAGATTTGGCTGACGAACATGTATCGGCGCAAAGAAGACGGTTCCCGATGAGAGCACATCTTGGATTTTGGGCGGTAAATCCTCAAACTATGATGTCGGAAGGATATATCTCCGCTATGCCACAATATGACGAACTCATCGAGGTAGTTGATATTTTGCCTCACGATAGTGGATTCCGAGTTGTGCGCGAATATTTGTTACAGATACATCCTGACAATAAGAATACATGGAATTTCCAGAAAGTCGTTAATCGTATCACCTATGGTGAATTTGATCGGTTCCGAACGGAAAAGCGGAACAAGGGAGCTTGGTTAACCGTCGCATGGGCGTACCGAGCCGCGTTCTACCATAAACGTATACGAGCGAGCGTATTCGAGGAAGAGGAGGTCCTAGAGGCGACCAACATACCAGCTACTCCGGTCGCGCCATCTGCACGTCACCCTCGGGAGGACGGACAGCACAGGATCATAAGGGTTCAGAAAGTGAGCCAACAATTAAAGAAAACTATCAATGTTGAAGAACGAAGGGGATACGAACCGACTATTCGAATTACTCGGGATACGGTTTCGCTTCCCAGAGAACCGCAAGGAGGATCGGGACATATACCAGCTGATCAAAAGGGGGCGCAAGCTTCTCTTGGGTCTGCGTCGTCCGCTTTCCACGCGTTCCCAGACGTTTTACCAGCGGTAGATACAACAAATCGGTCACGAGGAATTGGACAAGGATTTGGGATAACTAAGAGACGAATATGTGAGGAAATGGTCGTACCATCTCCCAACATCCAAAGTAAACCAGTGGCTCGCCCCACAAGTCCCATATCACGAGCTAAATCGCTGATACGCAGTTTTCGAGGACGCGGCAGAGCTCGATCCGCTAAGCGTTAAAGCGGGAAGGAAGGAGTGGACGGAAGACTCGTGAGCCTTTCTTATGAATTATTTGCTTTATGTTTGTTTTATGTATTGTTTTATGCATTGTTTAGGTAAATCAAATTGTTTATGTAAATTGAATTTGTTCTAAATTTATGCAATTTATATTGTTCTAAATTTATGCAATTTATATTATTCTAAATTTATGCAATTTACATTTGTTCTAAATTTATGTATTTGTATTGTTCCGAATTTATGAAATTTAGAAAGTTTATATTTAGAAGGAACTTATATTTGAAAGATTTATATTTCATATTTGAGATGCAAAGGAGTTTATATTATTCTAAACTTATGCAGTATTATTCTAAACTTATACAGTATTATTCTAAACTTATGCAGTATTATTCTAAACTTATGCAATTTAGTAAAGATTTATATTTAGAAAGTGCTATATTTGTAGTCATTCCAAACTTACGCAATTTATTGTTTCGAATATTATGCAATTTATATTTTATAAAGAAGCAGTATTTGTATTCACAGTAAATAGAAGGCAAGAGCAGACGGAAGACTTGTGAGCCTTTCTTGTGATTTATTTGAAATTATCCGAACTTATGCAATTTGTTTTATATTTAAGTAGTATTAGTATTTGTGATTGTTTGAATTTATGCAATATTTGAGATGCAATAGATTTATTTTAGTGAATTTAATTTAGATTTATATTGTACTTACTTAATAAAGCCTTAAATACGTAAAGTTTGAATTTGTAATTATTTTGTATCGAATTATTATGTAGAGGTATTATTGTTGAGATTTAATCTGTAAATATGTAAGTACGTCCCAAGTATTCCATAATTTGATTTAGTATTGGTGAAAACCGTATATTTTATGCACTATAATATCCTGTTTTCATGGAGCGGTATAGAATTATATCCTCTAAATGCCGTGGATTTTCAAAATTTTATTTTGTTCGAATTAACTTTGCTATAAAGATTACATTAAGTCCTCATTTGTATTTACTATATCTATTTGTACGATGATTATTCAAGTGGTTCAGTAGCTCAGTCGGTAAAGTGTTGGAAATTATATGTAGTAGGTATTGAGTTCGAATCCTAGTAGGTGCGAATTATTTTTTGTGCAGAGTTTCAACTCATTTAAATTAACCGCTACAAATTAAATTGCAATTGCTCGAAGTAGATTAACCAATGGGATTGTAGTTATTAGATAGTAACCAATGTCGTGCAAGTTATATATTCGCTGGACCAATAGTTATCTTTAAAAACCTATTAGAACTCATAGAACAATCGAGAATTTTCTCGATTGATTGCAGCACAAATTTGCTATAAAAGGTGCGACTTTGTTCATTAGTTATTAATCTCTTCTATATTCTTAGTATACAATCATTCTTGCTTTAGATTATCACTTATTAGTTATCTATTACTTTCTTGTATCAGTTTATGTATATATTCTGTAATAAAGTTAGAAATACTTGTTACATCTGTTTTCCTATCATGCTTCACCACGGTGAACTAAACTGAGGGACAGGATGGCAGGCTAAACATCGGGCCACAGCAGTGAACGGGAACATCTGAGGAATGTAGAAGGAGACAACCCGCAATATCATTCTTGAGTTATTCGCCCATCGCCTGAAAGGTTAGACAGCGTTCAATGCCTTGCTACCTAAGTATAAGACCAAAGATCGAAGGTAGAGGTAGTGACACGCTGTGCGCTAAAATTTACATCTAGGGACCGTACTGTCTTAATTCAGAGAAAACCCGCAGTAGACCTTCATATTCCTACGGGGGGAGAGGAGATCAGGCAGAGATACTAGTATACAGATAGGACGCAGGCACACCGGTACAAGGCATACACATTGGTAGGGTGCAGCAAACTGTACGCCTAACTCTTGCTAAGTGCAGGTGCGTCTGTGACTATTTGTAGTACAACGGTGTCCATTGCATTTGAACTTGTAGGCCAGAAGGGTTACTGTGTTTTACCTGAATTGGGATTGTACCATTCAGGCGGTAGGGCAGTTTACAACTAGGCGCAAAATAAATTGAGGCTATTTAGGGATACTAACATCTACCGTGTCCCCGCCAACATTCTGTTAGGAAGTTGCCGTACCCATCTAGGCAACCAAAATTCTAGATAAGAACGCCAGGCTAGCTATTAGTAATTGTACGCCTACTGTAGTAAACTAACACATTTCTTCTTAGTATTAGGGACCTGGTAAATTAAATTGCCGAATTCTGGGCGTAGTATTAACCTTATGCCTGAATTTGAGTCCTGGAAATACACAAAAGGGGGAGGAGCCTTATCATTCGTGAGTATTGGACCTACAAGTTATAAAATTAGAATATTTGTAAAATGTACACCGGACCCAGTAATTATATATATGAAGGAACAAAACTGACTTTGACTGTTTAGAATTAAGACACACGCGTGTTAGAAATTATTTACACCTCAAAATATATAAAATTAACTTTGTCCGTACTGCACTTTGCCCGCTAGTTAGACATCTCTGCACCTAGCTAGCATCTCTCTATCCCAACTATATAAATCACACCGCGGCAAAGTATACGAGCCCCTTAGTCCGTCAGCGAGTCAGCGGCAAAGTATACGAGCCCCTTAGTCCGTCAGCGAGTCAGCCTGATTTTAGGATTCGCTGCACGGGATTTTGTTTTATCGAAGTTTGTCCGTTCGTAGACTGTTTTCTGCCTCACCGGTTATAAGAGACCGATACTGCAATATATATTCGCTTACTTAGAGTTTACTGTTTTGGTGAGAAGGTCGGATTATGATTTGATTCACAAACTTTACAGTAGGATATTGCAGGTATTAGGTACGTCTCTTCCAAATAAATGGAATTTGTTTCTTCAAAATCGGGGGACCAGCGGAGAAGAATTCCTATAACAGAAAATTTGAACTGCAAGAGTACGAATGTAATTTACCTTGTATCATGTTCTAGATGTAATAAACAAGCGGTGGGTTCTGCAATTAATTTTAAAGCTAGAATTGCTAATTATAAAACACAGATTGCAAACAAAAAGAAGCAGACAAGCAACGGACATTCATCGGAAGATTTTCATATAACATCGATAGATAGTATTAAGGGATACAAGGGAAAAGAACTCAAAATCCAAATGAGAAAGAGGGAGGGTTACTACCAGTGCACACTGCAGCCCTTGGAACCATACGGAATAAACACAATTAATGAAGCAACCGAAAATTTACATGGCTACACAGGTTTTCTTCAAGAAGTTTAAAACTTTATATTTATGTTGTTACCTAGGGTATTTAGACAGTATTTCAATTATTTATTTGTTCTAGAAAATTAATTCGAATTTAAGAATAATACATGAATAAGAGTCACGCTGACTTGAAATATCGTATACATTTTATTTTTATTGCTTGATATTGATTGCTCTGTCTATATTTTTCGTTCTACACTAGACTATATAATTATCTAATATATATATCTGGTCTGAATGTACAATCAATTACAGTAAGTATATAGGTATAAGTATAAGTATTGTAAAGTATGGCAACCAATGCAATAGGAGCTTTAGGATTACGGCAACCGATGCTGGGCAACGGACAAACAATCTTAACAGTGATATACAACATGGATTTGAGACGAATATTATGCGCACAGAAGTTGAATAGTTCTCCGATAAAAATATAAGATTTCGACATGCAGTTAGCGTGTGCAACAAAAGGATATGAATTCAGTGGAATAAGTAAAAATTACATAACTGTTCTCAAATTTGCTTGTATATTTCAGCGTTGTTGTGTGATAAATTTGTAATTTTGATTAATAGATTAGCAAATTTGATCAATAGATAATATCATCTTGTTTCTTGCGTGATACGAGTTTTTGAGGGTCCTGAATCCGATTGAATCAATAAAAACAGCACTGGACATCTCAAAGTTGTAATTTTTGGTTATGGGTAAGAAATTTGGTGCTAGCACCAAAACATGCCATATTACGCCTAAAAATACGAGTAGCAATGATTTGGGAAATTATAAATGTATTAATTAGAATCAGCTACCCAGAAAACCTGAAAATGTGAATTTATATCTTCGTATATGTCATTAAAATATTTGTTTTCAAACTGAAATGTACTGGTTACTTATTTTTTTTTCATTTTTTGCCTATGTAGAGGACTAAAACGGCCTTATATAGTAATCATATCATTTTTAAATAACTTCCAATGGATTCAGCGCCCCAGGAAACCTGTATTGAAAAAAGATAAGCTGAAAATTGTAACTTTCAAATTTTTTGAAAATTGAAAATCTCATAGTCGATTAGAGTAAGTCACTTTGTTTCTGATATTGTGACACATTAGATGGTTAGGTTAGTCGAGCATAGGTTGTGTAGGTGGTTGGTTACTAGGACTACCTAGTTTACAGTTAGGGAAAAAAAGGTATGCAGCTATGTTCAAACCTTGGCAAAAATTGTTCCATGTAAGAATTTAAATATTGGAATAACTAGATTTTTGTTAATATTCTCAATTTTATTCAGTGACACATTCAGTGGACCTAGAATAATACTCAACCCTGGGTACTACCCATATTGGGACGCTTTCTACCCACCGGGAAGGGATGCTGTTTCTTCAATAAAACTTCTGGAGAAGGAAGTGTCTGGCGATTGCCCGAGTCCAAAAATAACTCTCTACACAGATCGAAACTTCCAGGGATACAAAATGACTGTAAATGGCGACACAGATGAGGGAACTTTCGACAGAACTAAAACTGGCAACGCTGTGTCCAGTATAAAAGTGGAATGTGGAAGGTGATCCATTCATATAATAAAATTAATCTATAAAATAAAATGTACTAATAAGATAAAACACTATACTTTAGGGCGGGTCGAAAAATCATTTTTTTTCCAAATTGAGTCGGCTGGGTGTGCAAAGTGGCAAAATGGTTACAAAACAGAGAAAATACACAGAAAATGTTTAAATTTGACTTACATGATTACTATCTGAAATTACGCACAAAGTGCGCGAAATTTAGAAAATGGTGCCAAATTTCGGCAAATAAAAAAATTAAAAAAATGTTTTAATTGTTATTTTGTTATTGGCTGGCCTTGCGCGGTGACTAAATGATCTAAAAATAACACAAAACAAAAGTATTTTTCAATTTGATTTCAGCAACAACTCCCGCAATTGCTCACAAAGTGTGCTAAATTTATAAAATGTACCAGTTCATTATAGTTTGATAGATATTTGCTGGTTTTGGCACTTCTACTACTACTACTACTACTACTAGGATCGGCATGCTGCATTGCAGCTGCATTTTTAAGAATGCTGTGCCGGCTTGTCAACAAAATTGCACCGCCACAACTCCCTATCACCCATGACATTTGCTAGATCATCCGCATCTTTAAGGCCAGTGTCCTTTAAGATGCGTCTCAAGAAAGTCATGGGCTGTCCACCATGCTTATTCACTCCATGAGGCTGCCAAAGTACAAGATTATGCACTGGCTGGTCCTCACGGCGAAAGCAATGTCCTGCAAAGCGGAGGCGATTTTGTTCTAGTGTCAAGCTTGGGGGAACCAATGAGACACCTCCAATGTTATATAGTGTCTGGTTGGAGATGTGTGCATTGTACTTGACACAATGAACCCGGCGTAGCATTCTTGTGAATGTGCCATCCAGAGATTTGGTGTCCTCAGCAGTTAGAGCCCAGCATGGACTCATGTAGAGGAGTACTGGAACTACTGCTGCTCTAAATAATCGGACCTTCGGACCTTGGCACTTCTAATGGTCGTATGACATCGATTTTCGGCTTATTAAGGGGGGGGGGGGGGGGGGGGGGGTAGGCGCATTTTCTGACCAAAAAGACGAATTTTGAAACATATCCTATCTGATGCAGAATTTCATGCTGAATCCAAATATGGAAACCGTTTTCCCATATCTTGCTTAGTTTTCGAGATATCTGGCATAGAAGATACTGGCTCCGATATATCGCGATATCGGTAAGGCGATGAAGTTTGGGGTTAGCATTCAATTTCTGCAAATTTCTGTGCCCATTGGATGTCTCCACGAGAAAGAGCACAAAATTTTAATTGAGAAAGTATTTTTTTATGATTATTGGACCTACTGATCAGTTTATAAGACAACTTCAAGTCTCCAGAATGAAGACGGGACTCGAATAAGCGACTCTGCGGTCTTTGCGGGATTACACGGAATAGACTTATCGGTCATCGGAGATCTTCAAAATGTATAATCTCCAGTTCTAGTGGTCGTACGAAGTTCGTTTTAGGCTCATTCGAAAGCTCTTTTCTTAGAGAACAAAGTTACCATTTGATTTAAGACAAAATGGTTCTAAAGCAACATAACATGAATTTTGGTAAAATATGCCTTGCAAATTTTGTTCAAGTTATGATTGCTCAGGCAGCTTTCAAGAGTTTGCCAAACCAAATGGTAACTTCGGTCTCTGAGAAAAGAGCTTTCGAATGAGCCCTAAACGAACTCCATACGACCACTAGAACTGGAGATTATACATTTTGAAGATCTCCGATGACCGATAAGTCTATTCCGTGTAATCCCGCAAAGACCGCAGAGTCGCTTATTCGAGTCCTGTCTTCATTCCGTAGACATGAAGTTGTCTTATAAACTGATCAGTAGATCCAATAATCATAAAAAAATACCTTCTCAATTAAAATTTTGTGCTCTTTCTCGTGGAGACATCCAATTAGCACCACTGAGCACAGAAATTTGCAGAAATTGAATGCAAACCCCAAACTTTATCGCCTTACCGATATCGCGATATATCGGAGCCAGTCTCTTCTATCCCAGATATCTCGAAAAGTAAGCAAGATATAGGAAAACGGTTTCCATATTTGGATTCAGCATGAAATTCTGCATCAGATAGGATATGTTTCAAAAATTCGACTTTTTGGTCAGAAAATGCGCTACCCCCCCTTAAACCACAATAGTCGATTTAGTGCGGGTAGATTTGGATGTGTCAAAAAATCTCACATTTTTGTAACACTTTTCCATTTTTTTTTTTGTTTTCGCTGGATTAAAGGCATTATCAATTGTCGCTACAATGTGCGATGCGACAATGCATAGAGGTAGAACCGTTAGTTTCGTCACCATTAATGCCATGCAGTACATTTTAGTTTATTTGAACTGTAATACATAGTAGATTTATACAGTTTCACCTCTATGACACATCTACGCATCACGCCTTGTCACGACAATTGAATGCCTTTTCCATCTATAAAAAATAAATAGAAAAAGTGTCACGAAAATTTGAGAATTTTTAAAACACATACACATCTCTACCCCCACTAAACCGACTATTGCGCTTTTAATCAGCCCAAAATTGATGTCATACAACCGTGAGAAGTGCCAAAACCAGCAAATATATATCATACTATATTGAACTGGTACATTTTATAAATTTAGCACACTTTGTGAGCAATTGCGGGAGGTGTTGCTGAAAATCAAATTGAAAAATTTTTGTTTTGTGTTATTTTTAGATGATTAAATCAAAATTAAATTAAATCACCTTTATATGGCCAGCCAATAATAAAATCAAATTTTAATTTTTTATATTTCCGAAATTTGGCACCATTTTCTTAATTTAGCGCACGTTGTGCTAAATTGCAGGTAGTGATCATATAAGCAAAATTTAAATTTTCTTTCTGTGCATTGTTTTGAGACCATCTGGCCACTTTTGCACACCCAGCCGATTCAAATTGGAAAAAAAATGTTTTTTCGCCCTAGTGTACATACCACTACTGTCCATCAAACAATTCTAGAACAAATAAAATTGAACATTTTACATCACTGATGGGAACCTGCCCAACTGTAATGTAAATGCAATATGTGCCAATATTGTTATCGTTAATAATTAAACCGTGCTAACAACGTTGAACCTGAGCTCTTATAATTCGCCACCTGGCGGCCAACAGAGGAACTATAGAAGTATAAACTCAACAAACTAATAATAGCTGCAGGAACACGAGCAGAGCTCCAGTAGTGATATGATAATATTAATACATACATTATTACAATTAGTATGTCTTAAATATAATTATGTCAAAAAATTCGCCATCATTATTAAGATATTCAGCAAATAATATACATCATAATTATTGACATAATAAATCGAATTCAATAATCGTAGATATATTTCGTTATGTCATTTATTTTGATCAATTAATAGGTGGATCATCTATGAGGATAACTTTTGCGGAAGTTTCTCGATAATCGGACAAGGTGATTACCCCGAGCCTATCAGTTGGGGTACAAGTGGTCCTCGGGATAATACTATTTCAAGGTTAGCAGCTGACCTGTTAGATCGCACTTTCCAGCAAGAATTAACCTGCCAATGTTCTATTACAATCAATAATTTACTGCAAAAAGTTGAGATATCCCAACTAGACCACATTAGGAGGGCTCGTGCCTTCTATTGGAAACTTTGGTGTTGCTTCTCCAAACAGTTCTGCCACTGCAATCCTATTGGCCGTTGATATCCCGGTAATAATGGGCCCATAGGCCTGACACAGCATACTGGTGTGCGCCGCCGTTCCGTTCTGGGGGCCAATTAGTCTCAAACGGTTACCACCAACAGAGATGCAGGATCGCTAATAATTGGAGACCAGTAGTGGAGGACTGTGTGGTTGTCGTTGCTGGAAGTCCAAAGGCGCTGTTACAGAAACAAGTCATTATAGAAATTGCACCAGGATACCCAAGGTTTCCAACCTGTGTACAGCCCTACGGCTGTATTTTATAGAAAAACCGCCACTACCAGATACATGATTTTGGAAATTTTTGTTTGATTTGGTTCTCGATTTTAAATAATATGATGTATTTTATTGTGTATATATTTAATTTATTTAATATGAAACATATCATTTCTTAGCCATATATTACATTATATTATATTATTAACAAATTATAAGATAAAATACTATTTAATCACTATGAAAAAAGGAGTACCAGGGAAATATTGAACACATTGAAATAGGTTTAAAATGTCTGACTTTTTTGCTAATTTGGCTCTTGTAAGTGGTTGAAATGAAATAAAAATTTAATATATTTATATAATGTAACCCATTTATATAATGTAACCCATTGTATTATAATTAATATTATTATTTTTATTAATAATTGCATAGCGTGAGGGCATTGACCGCACTAGATGGTACTGGTTCTTATATAGCGCTGTTTGATGATCCCAACTTCTGTGGGGGTTCTATTACTTTGGATCACAGCGAACCCAATCTCCATGATTTCGAATTCCATGATAGGATCTCTTCTGCAATAATTAGTTCAGGGACATGGTTAATAGCCGAGTTAGTTGCACTTATATAAATGTATGTATCGAAACACATTTAAATTTGAACAAAAAATTTATTTAAAGAATCATGTGAATGGTCAACTATAGAAACAATTCCAGTCAAAATTTATGTCACCCATACACTTCCCACTTTCATAAACCTTCCTAAGAAAAGAGTTGATTATTATCAATTGTTGTCAAGTTTCCATTAACATTAAAACCGTTTAACGCCCATTGCACCTTAAATGGGACATGGTATATGGAGAGACATGGGCGGCTGCTGCTTTGAAAAAAACGGGATTTTTTTTTGATATGAGTAAATTACATGTTTCCTCACATAATGACACCTTACTTGACCAAATTTTATCAATTTCAAAACTGGAAATTGCCTGTTGAAAAGTGCCATTTTTGAAAAATTTAGGTGCCTTTTTGAATCTTAAAATTATGAGATGTGAGGTGGTCAAAATTTTTCGAAAATTAGCTTTCCTGTTGGCCTGAATGCTATGTTAATCATTTTTATCAGTATTAGCTTTCAAATTTTTATTTAACAATGTTTAATACAGCAGCAAAGTGAAATGTTCCATTTAAGGTGCGTTGGGACTTCAAACACATTTTTTTACATTTTTTTTGAAAATTGCTTCATTTACTAACAGTTACATTTACTGTACAATTATGTTGCTATTACGCATCATTTTACCTCGTTTAGCTGTCATACAGTCCACATTCTAGACCTGACTCGAATAAATTGCATTTTCTTGACCTGATTTTGATCAACTTTTAAAAAATGTCTACAAGTTGTCCAAATGACCAGTGGAAATGTGAAGAACATAACTCGATTGTCGAGTGTACTGTACAGTACATTGCATAGGTCTATACTGTAGGTACAGTCAAGGCCTAGGTACAACAGAACACAGTGTAGAGCAGTATATTTTTTTAGCTAGTTCGTATTACTATTGTTTTTTTCAATGTAACAATAATTTTTATTAATTAATAAGATTATATACATATATAAGAAAGGACAAACGAAGAGACAGCAGAAACGAATGGGGTGAACCCGACCCCGGAGCTGTGACACTCCTCGGCGTGGGCCACGATCTTACGCTCCCGGGTTCAGTGAGGGCATGTCCAGGTGTGCTGGGTGGTGGGGACAGGAAGAGCGGAGGTTGATATCCTCTCGGTTTCCTCTGCAGATGTGGACAGGGAGGTTAGGGCAGGATCAAGGTGTGGGTTGGCTGGTTGGTGGCCAAGGATGAGGGAAACAAGGGGTCCAGCCTGGCAAACGGAGTCTACTCTACATATGCAGCTGGTGCATGGTCAGTTGCCTTGCGCAGGCCTAGACCTCCCATAGCGGTTGGAAGGCATGGCCTTATTGTATGACCAGTCGGAGAGCGAACCTCCGACCAGGTCAGACAAGGAGTCACGCATGATGAGGTCGAATTCCAAAGAATACTGCACTACCAGAGATGGAGGGCAACAGCGCAGGGCGAAGACGACCTTCGGGCAAGCAGGAGCAGAGGAGGGCAGTTTCTATCTGTGAGTCCGGCAGGTCTGGCAGGCATGCAATTATAGCACGGACCTTTATTGATCCGTCCCATAACAGTATAAGGCCGCGTTCACACTAACCAGTCAAAGTCAAAAGAAAATAAATATAGCTAGCTAGCAATAATAAATAATAATACATTATATAGGCCTAATATAATACATAATGGCGTTCTAGAAAAAAATTAATTTCTTGTTATTTTTTTTACATTTTGTCTTTTGACTTTGACTTTGACTCGGTAGTGTGAACGCGGCCTAAGGATCAGCATCAGTATATCGGAACAGCAGTACTTTGCACAGTACTTTTGTGCACAATGTACTTCTTGATACAATAGTCGATAACTTGATAGGCCTAGTCTATGTAGTATGTGTACATTGCACGTGTAGGCCCACTCTAGAGGTAAGGCATTACGCATTATATACTATACCTATAGGCCTATAAACGAAACTCGATAAACCGAAAGTAAATCTGACAGAACATCCCGGTATACATCATCTGATAAACGGCTACCGGAACCTATCTTAACAACAGTAACTTTTTTCCAGTTAGTTTATATCAGTAAGCCGATGACCTGCTTATCCATACTGTAGCTGAATAGCCTAACTAACTGCAGTAGCTTGCTGAACAATGAATGGGGTCCTATATAATTTATCTAAGAACTTATAAAGTTTGTGTTATAAAGTATAGAGGTTTGTGGGAAAGGTGGAGAATGCCTTTCCAAAAAATTTAGAAAAAAATATGTGCTCTAATGCCCAACGCACCTTAAATGGAACATAGCTGTAACTTCTGAACAAACACTTTTATTTGCAAAAGTGTAAAAGTAAAGTTTTTTTATTGGGCCATACGCGTTAAACGGTTAACCCTATCTGGCCCGGCTATTTTACTATGTAATTGGCATGGGGGGGGGGGGGGGGGGTCATTTTAGAAATTTTTTAGGTCTTGGCTCAACAATTATAATTTTGATGGTATAAGGGTTTTCGAGGTCATTTTTGGTGCTATTTTGGACCCCACGGATGAAAAATACAAGTAAAAAATGTCAAACTAAGAAATTTTGTGTATGGTTTGATAATTCTGAATGTATACGGGTATTCTAGGTCGCTGATCACGATGACACAAGTTATAAATATTTCCGGTAATGCAAACCTAATTTTGGTGCCATTCTGGTGCCCGCAGAACGAAAAGTACACGTAGCACAAAATTATAAACTGACAAATTTTGCCTTTGGTGTGGTAATTCCGAAGCTATACTGGTTTTCAAGGTCGCTAATCACGATACAACTTGTTAAAAATCATATGTGGTCATACAACTATCATTTTTGGTGCTTATCTGGTGGGACGAAAAATGCAAGTAGCTTTAAATTTCAAACTTCAAAAATCGAATGTGGTTGGATAATACGATATTTTTAAGTGTAATATTCGTGATCAGTGTCCCAGAAAACCCATAATATCTAACAATCAGGTTCATTTGGTGATGATTTTTGATTATAAAATCTGTGTACTTGTATTTTTTGTGCCGCATATTGACACATATCCAAAAATGCCCTAAACAACAATTTACGACATATTTCAGTGTCATATTCGTGATCAGAATCCTAAAAAACCTATATGGTGATAAAATTGACTTGATTTTGTGGTGATTTTTAAATATCATATTTTATCATATATTTACACTTGTAGTGGTTGGCTACTTAACTTCGAAAGAAAAACTAAATACCGTTAAAACTTCATATATTTGACCAATATACTTTCAGTTTCGACTTGTCAATGCTGTCCTGCCATACCGCTGTACAGGTACGACTTTTTGTCTGTTACTGCCTGACTCTCCTGCAGTGCCACCGGTACTGCAGTTTAACAGGCTACTTGATTATTATAATATATTAAAACTATTTGTTATATTACAATGGGAAGCGGAGATATACCGCTTCATTGGTGACCCAGACGTACACAACCGCATGTTGTGTATTTAGCGAGTGAGCTATCGCGATGGCCGAGGAACACAACACCGACGTCAATGCAGTTTCCCTCAAATTACCTCGGTTTTGGGTGAATAACGCTGCGGTTTGGTTTACTCAGGTGGAGGCCCAGTTCGCCATTCGCAGGATCTCCAATGACTCAACGAAATATTTCTATGTTGTCGCTGCCCTCGATCAGTCTACAGCAGCTCATGCTTTTAATGCTTCTTTGGAGTTTGGCGGGTGTGAGTGAAGTCCCCTGTTTCTATAAGTGGCGTCTTGCAGGAGGCAGATGCTACCTATAGAAGAACTAATACGCTACCTAGGAGGCACAATTGGTTCAGGTTGTAACTAAAGGACCCCTACAGTTGGCAGCAGGGCAGTAGGCCATGAACAGGCGGAAGGTAATTAACCAATGGCTTACCATGCAGACAAGGTTGGTGGAAGGTAATCAACCAATGCAACGGTGGCCTACTGCGAAGACGCTTGTAGGAGTTGCAACCACAAGCAGTTTACTCCCGCAATTGAAAGATATAAATTTAATTTAAATTTAATAACATGCACCAATCCACTCAAAAAATAGTTTAAATAATTTTTGATATTATTTCACAGATATCCTGACTACGGCGGTGTCCAGAAAACTATTTCTGTGGGTAAATATTCCCACCATGGCAACTTGGGGAATTTCTTGGTGGATAAAATATCATCTGTGAAACTTGTTAACGATCAGGACTCAAATGTAAGTTGATATTTGAATTCAATAAAGCAAAATAAGCTACATTACATAATACATATACTGGATTTTGATATTTATTACAATTATGGAAGCATGTTTGTAATTATATATACACAGGTATACCCCCTAAATTTTTCTACAACTCTTAATGAAATTGCATGAAATTTGAAACAGAGATAGTTTCACCTCCCTTCTCCTTGCATGGTGAGCCAAAATTTTTATTTCCGCTTTCATTCTTTAGCTACAAGCGTTTAAAAAAAGTGTCACCAGCGTTACCATTCACACCGCAGTTATTCTTACCCTTATAGTAATTTGTTGGTATTATTAAAAAGCTGGCTGTGCAAAGATTCCAAATATGTAACATAATCTAAATTTCATCTTAAAAAATAGCAGAGATATGAGCGTTTAAAACTTGCATAATTTTGCATATGAGTGAGGCAATTTTATTCTATTTAATAAATTTACACCATATTCTGGAACATTTTGGTAATGCATAAAGTAGCTAAGTAATAGTATGATTAAAGAGATATATATAATATTATGGTTTTGTCCAGAAATGGAGAAAATGAGAAAGCGTGTCACCGGGGGTTGAACCAGCGCTATACGTACTTCAGGCCTCATCAGTAGCGCTAACCAGTTCAGCCACTAGTCCCTGACATTCACTATCCCACCTAATCCACTTCTATTGAACAGGCAGTCTTAAGTTGCATATCCTATCTCTAACAGCGGACCTACCGGCCTAAAGTATGTTAGAGTGAAATAGGAGGAAAGTACAAATAAATAAATATTCAGCTCGAGTATTGCTGCCAGGTGATTTTAAATAAATAAATTGGAGTTGAACAGTTAATGCAACTGTAATTAAAGATGTATTATTATGGTTTTGTCCAGAAATTGAAAAAAAAGAGAAAGCGCGTCACTGGGGGTTGAACCAGCGCTATACGTACGTTTCAGCCTATCAGGCCTCATCAGTAGCACTAACCAGTTCAGCCACTAGTCCCTGACATTCACTATCCCACCTAATCCACTTCTATTGAACAGGCAGTCTTAAGTTGCATATCCTTTCTCTAACAGCGGACCTACTGGCCTAAAGTATGTTAGAGTGAAACAGGAGGAAAGTACAAATAAATAAATATTCAGCTCGAGTATTGCTGCCAGGTGATTTTAAATAAATAAATTGGAGTTGAACTGTTAATGCAACTGTAATTAAAGATGTATTATTATGGTTTTGTCCAGAAATTGAAAAAAAAGAGAAAGCGCGTCACCGGGGGTTGAACCAGCGCTATACATACGTTTTAGCCTATCAGGCCTCATCAGTAGCACTAACCAGTTCAGCCACTAGTCCCTGACATTCACTATCCCACCTAATCCACTTCTATTGAATAGGCAGTCTTAAGTTGCAAATATTCTATCTCCAACAGCGGACCTACTGGCCTCAAGTATGTTAGAGTGAAACTGGAAGAAAGTACTAATAAATAAATATTCAGCTCGAGTATTGCTGCCAGGTGATATTAAATAAATAAATTGGAGTTGAGCTGTTAAAGCAACTTTAATTAAAGATGTAATATTATGGTTTTGTCGAGAAATGGAAAAAATGAGAACTATAATTACAATTAACTAACTATAATTATGTCCTCTTTCAGATTAAAACAAATAAAAATTCAGACAAATGAGGAGTTCTTGGCACACCTTTCGGAATTGATAAAATTGCTGAAAATTATTAGTAAAATGATTTGTTCATTATTAGTAATCGAAAGAGGTGAATATAAAACAAAACCCAAAAACTCAAGACCTGTACAAATCACATGTGTTAACTTTCGTTTATTGTTTTGGTTCCCCTAATACGCTGCTGTAACATGCTCCTCTAAAATGGTAATGGGACCCAACGTTCTTTTGCGACCTAATGCGACTTTACCTCTTTGTTTTGTACAGATGGTGTTTGGTCTTTGTTTTGTACCCACCCAATCGAAAGCAAGATTAGAAGCAAAATTTCCATTCTTTCTATTTCAGTACTACAGTACTGGTCCGGTAATGCAATGTATTATTCCATATTTGCAGTTGTGCACTGCTCTCTGCACTGCGCTACTGGTCCTATAATGACTGTATGCTATTAGGCACCTCAATAATGCCTTATCATTACTGCAGTACATGATTACATCCGTACCTGTGTTTATTTGCCTAGTTATTAACACCTCTACCATGGCCTGGCAGCCCAGCTAGGAGGGTGGCCTAATCTTGGTTTGGACATAGACATAGTATCTGTATGCGCAGTTAGCAGTTACTGTATGAAAGTTCTGTGCATGTGTATGGATGCAACTCGAGCTACAGGCTACAGTGGCACTTAATTCGACTCGTCAGGACTCTTCTACAATACAGTTGACACCATGGCCTTCCACTAACATTTGTACATTTCGACGGGTGGTAACCCCGGCGGCCATCTTTATCAAAAGACCCTGTTAAACAAAAACGATTCACCCGGAATCTGTTCAGAGTTCAGTGAACAGATTACCTCAAGCTCCTCGAAGACCGCCAGTTAAAAGAATATACCTTCCATCCTCAATCGTAATTCATGAATGATATTTAAATTAGTTCTTTATCTGATATAGAGATGAAGCTACTGGTGGCAGTGGGGTTGGAGGGGCTGGTTATTCCTTAAGAACCATCACGTTAGTGTTATTCTCCTGCCTATTTAACCAGCGGGAATCTGTCGAGGACATATCAGCCCCTTTAGAGGATCTCAAGTAAGACAATGAGAGACCACCTTCACATTGTTCGCTTCTTACTCTCTTGGATTTAATAGACAAAGAAGGTTATTGATACATAATAGATATGCTGAGATAAATTGATATTACGACTTCAATATACTGAGGAACTGATATTATTTAGGGGAATTATTATTATTAAATATGGAATATAGTGTTCTTTAATGATTTGATGAACTGATAATTTATTTTACTTTACTCTACTATATGTTTGATGCGGAATTAAGAGTTTCATATTCAGTTACCACCGCAATCCTCAGTTACCGGTACATTTATCCCTATTTGGCCCAGGCTATTTTACTACTTAATTGGCCTGGTGGTGGGGGGGGGTAGGCTCATTTTATTTATTTTTTAGATCTTGGTTCAAAAATTTCAATTTTGATCATATAAGGGTTTCAGAGGTTGCTGATCATGATAAAACTTATTAAAAATATTTTCTGGCAATGCAAGCTTAATTTTCAGTGCTTTTATGGTCCACCAGGAAGAAAAGTACAAATAAAACATTGTCAAACTAAGAAAATTTGTGTTTGGTTTGATAATTCTGAAGGTATACGGGTTTTCGGGATCCCTGATTATGATGAAACTAGATGAAACTAGAAATTTCTTGAAAAACAAACATCATTTTTGGTGCCATTCTTGTGCCCAAGAAAGAAAAGTACAAATAGCAAAAATTTTAAACCATTAAATTTTGCCTATGATTTGGTAAATCTGAAGCTATACTGGTGTTCAAAGCCGCTGATAACGATATAACTCGTTAAAAATCATTCGTGGTAACCCAACAATCATTTTTGGGGTTTGTCCGGTCGATCGAGTTTGGCGAAACATAAACAGAGCATAAAATTTGGTTGGATAATTCGATATTTTCGAGTTTCATATTCGTGATCAGAATCCAAGAAATGTGGTACATTAATGTCATAAAACCAGGTTGATTTGGCAATGATATTTGATTATCAAATTTGTGCTATTTAACATTTGATAACTTCCAAATTGTCTGTTTAACTGTCAGGCTGGCGGTTACGGACAAACTGACATGCATACTAACAGAAAAGTATATGCCAAATTTGAATACTGAGTCATGGATCAAGAAAACCTAGATAATATACAGTACAGTTTATATCATGTTTTTAAGGGTTGAAAACCTCTAGACTGTAATTTTTGTATGTTTGTTGAAGTGATTCAAAGCGGGATTGCATCTTCATATATACAATATAACTAGAACTACGTACACTATCAACAGTAAAATAATTTATATTTTAGGATTGTCATAAAATTACACTATTCAGTGATTCAAATTATCAAGGCGAATCGAAGGAATTTCTAATGGCGAGCAAATCAGAATCTCTGGGAAATCTTAATGAAAAGACTTCAAGCATCAAAGTAAGTAATTTATTATATTTCACATGTCTTACATTGTAACTTTATATTAATTAAGAACGTTCTGCCTATTCTGCAGAACAACTATATCATATCTATATCAAACTATATATATATTATCTAACCTTAATCAGTTTATAGAAAATTTGGTACTGGTTGTAGTAATGTTGGAGCAACAAGTGTGTTGCCCTGACGATGTGTGTGACAGATTTTGATAATGAATTTTGTTTTGTTTATGGATAAGTTCCAAGGTCCTGTAATATACATTCAAATGTATTATTGCCTTAATAGCGTGATTAATTCACCTTCTGGGCATGCTCTGGAACTCTGACCAGCACGACTGACATAGAGACTCTACATAAACCTAACCAACACAGAAACAAACATGGAAGTGAACTCAGGGGATCCAATAGGTTAAATTTCAGGGCGATGTTTGTTCAAGGAATTGACAAATATAATTCAGATGAGGATTTTGAAAAATTCCTGAAATCCAGGAACATAAACATAGGCAGAATCACCACCAGAATATTCAAGGGGGCCAAGAATATGCGAGTAGAAAATATATGTATCAATTTATCAAATGGATCATGGATCCCATTACATTTTTTGGCGTGGAATGCAGAAATTTCTCTCTCATCTCTCACAGGAGTGCACAAAAGTAAGGTATGTGCATCAGTGTGGCATTAACGCCACACCAACAGAAACACAAATCCTTCGGTAGTTTGTCTCAGGTCATTTTCTCAATCGGGAGTGAATGGCCTCCCACTCTAAGCATGGTCCAAGCTACCCTGTGTTGTTCGAAGAATGTGTTGCTACCCTGTGTTTTTCGAAGAATGTGTTCCTATCCTGTGCTGTTCGAAGACTGTGTTGCTATCCTGTGTTGTTCGAAGGGATTAACTTCGAGGTAATTACACATTTTAGTTGCAGATTCTTTGTCTCCTAATAGAGCTACTAATTAGTTCCAAGCCGCTCATTGCAAAATTTTCCTGCTTCAGCATCTTTATGTACCGAAAACATGCAGAAACACTTTCTGATCATAGGTCCAGAACCCTCTGTGTGGGAGTGTCACTTGTGAGCATTGAGTTCAAGTTCTTTCTTTATAGAGATTTCTGTCTCTGTCTGACCACGTGAGATAGTGGTGGTAGACCAAGCTCTAAAAGGCACAGAAGGTTTGGTGTTGTAGTGCAAACCCCTAACAGCTGTTTCGGTTTGCAGGTTTCAAGTTAGCATTAAACCATGACTCGCATAAGTACAATATACTGGATATAAGGGCTGCATCAATCACCTGTCTCTTGATATTAAACGGCATTTCTGGATGTTTTGTTGAGAAAAGCTTAAAACTTGACAGTGGGGATACCAACTACAATTGGATTAAAACAAGGATCCTTTTTGAGTCCCAGTTTGTTAAACTTCTTCACTAACCACATCCAGTATGATCTTAACAAATACAAGCTGGGTTGCTACTTAATGGAATATGGATATCTCATATTTTTCAAACATTTTCCAGGCATACAGTCTTCAAGTTAATCCAGATAAAACAGAACTTTTACTTCTACATCCACATAAAAATATAGACAATAATATTCCACAAATAAAAATTAAATTAAACGAAGAATGTATAATAGAACAATCGACTAGCGTACGATATTTAGGTATAAAAATAGACAATAAACTAGAATGGAAAGAGCAGATTGATTCAGTTATTAGTAAAATGGGTATGGCAATTTCGGGTCTAAGAAAAATTAAAGGGCAATTACCACTAAAAACGAAAATTACTTTATATAAAGCATTGGTTTTACCATACCATAATTATTGTTGCCAGCTGCTGTTATCTTTGCACAACGAATATGGACACAAAAAAATACTGTACCGTTTGGAAAAAATGCAGAACTTAGCACTACGTTGCATATTTAGCAAAAAACCAAAAGATTGTTCTGCTACCGAACTTCGCACAAAAGCTAAAATTCCAACTCTTTATGCATCTCGCGAATACTACGGCATCACCTTTTTACACAAATATTTACTAGGAATAGCAGAACCATTCAAACATCTCGACCTACCATTCTTAAAAAATGAAAACAAACAAATAAACCCACGAACATTTAAAATCAAAATGCCAAAAACTAAAAATTATTACGGTCATACATCATTAACATATAAATTAATACAAATGTGGAATGAACTACCACAGGCAGTAACTTCCCAATACCAACACTTGAAAGAATTTAATGCAACCCTAAAAAAACATTACCTAACTCAGTACCACCGGGATGATACAACATAACGCAAAAAACAATTACCTTTTTTTCATAGCATCTCGTAAATTGTGTACACTCAGTGATTCATATATTATAATATAATTTGTGCAATATCTAGCTAGGGGTGTAGTAATTCATTAGGGATTAGAGTAAGTTTATATACATACTGTAGAACCCAACATTAAATGTCTGGGCGGGCCAGTCTGACGTATATTCATTATTACCAGTTACCTTGTGTAACTGCCTGTTTTTGTGCAATTATTGCTAATGATTACACAATGCAGTTTGAATATGAATTATTAAAAAAAAAAAAAAAAAAAAAAAAAAAAATATCATTTTTCTCATGACCAAATTCTCATGACATAGAAACTCTTGCTGGACTTGTGAAAGCCAACCTGAGTGACATTGAACTCATCATCAATACAGGAAAAACACACTGGATCGATGGTCAAATACTCATTTAGGACTTACTACAGGAGGTGAGGAACTGTAAATCGGGAATTTTTGGCCTACGAACATGCTGAACTCTTAAAAAAAACATTTGAATTGATAGGTATAACATTTACTGATAAACAAGATCGGATACTGATTCCTAATTGTTCCTAATTCTACTTGAACTAAACGCAATCTAACAATTAAACGACAAACAATGCTAATTTTTACATTAATGGTTTCCCATTTATTATGGTACTGTGCAATATTTAGTTTACCTTGATTTTTATGTTGTTTGTCACCGCCGTGTGAATTTTAATATTGAGATGGAATATAAAATTTTCTGCAGCAGAAAATATTGGTATTTATTGACCTAGAATTTCCAAACTACAATCCAGTCTGACATAAAACTGGTCCAGAATTTTTGTTTTAAGGTTGAGTTTTACTATGTTAGAATTCACAGTATTATTTTTTATGTGATATTCCTTTCAATTATATTTTCCTGAATGTTTGTATTGATCTAAGTTTTAATAAAATCTTAGCTTTGTCTAAAGGATTTTTAACTTTGACAATTATTTGGATATTAGAATCAAAAATTATGAAATAATATTTCTGACATTATTATGTAAAGGTTACAAAACGTTCTAAAATAATATCAATATCACCGCACTTCAAAATTTAGGGAGAATTAGGTAAGTAATTCCCACAGTGACTTCCTGATACCAACTATACAACATTGCCCTACAACATAGATACACAGGTTGTCCTACCCTATAGATACACACACATGTTGGATATAATGTTTATAATTTTACATTCCAGATAGAGTGTGGCACTTGGATAGTTTACGAACACGATTTTGATGGTATTCACCAGATTCTCGGACCTGGTAACTACCCAACAACCAATGAATTCGATCCTTTCCTTCAGGATAGAATATCGTCACTTCGACCTCTTCCATCTGTTAGATAAGTTCATTGTATTTTGTTTTAGAACTCATTAATTGTAAAAATATCATGTCACATAATAATATCCACTATGCAAGCGGACTGAGAAATACAGCTACTCCAAAATAAGCGTCCAAAATGTGTGTATGACTGGTGAGAGATGCACATGCTGATGGCAAGTGCCTTACTACTACTACTACTACTAGGATCGGCATGCTGCATTGCAGCTGCATTTTTAAGAATGCTGTGCTGGCTTGTCGACAAAATTGCGCCATTGCACCTATCACCCATGACATTTGCTAGATCATCCGCATCTTCAAGGCCAGTGTCCTTTAAGATGCATCTCAAGAAAGTCATGGGCTGTCCACCATGCTTATTCACTCCATGAGGCTGCCAAAGTACAAGATTATGCACTGGCTGTTCCTCACGGCGAAAGCAATGTCCTGCAAAGCAAGGGCGATTTTGTTCTAGTGTCAAGCTTGGGGGAGGGAACCAATGAGACACCTCCATTGTTATATAGTGTCTGGTTGGGGAGATGTGTGCATTATACTTGACACAATGAACCCGGCATAGCATTCTTGTGAATGTGCCATCCAGATAATTGGTGTCCTCAGCAGTTAGAGCCCAGCATGGACTCCCATAGAGGAGTACTGGAACTATTCCTGCTCTAAATAATCAGACCTTAAGTTTCCGATTAATTCTCGGTGAGTTCCAAATCCTGGAAAGCCTATTCAAGGCTGCCCATGCCTTTCCCTTATGTATTAGAAGGTCCTCACCTGACTTCCGCATCCATGATCCCAGGTAACAGAAGTCATCCACATGCTCAAGCATACCATCCTTTGTGCTTATGCTCATCCGATCAGAGACTTGCTGAGCACTTTCAAAGTTAACTGTCAAAATTTTGGTCTTTCTGGAGTTAATAAAAAGACCAACACTAGAAGCAGCATGTTCTAATGAGCTGAGGAGCCGTTGGGCTCCCCCTTGGGCAGGATTTCCTCGACTTCTGGAGCCAGTAGGTGGAGTTATCATCAACCCATCATCATTATGACGATCTAAGGACATGCGTAGAAAATAGTCAACCACAATTATGAACAATAATGGTGCAAGTGTGTCTCCCTGGATGACGCCCCATAACACTTCAAATGGTTCTGTGTCACCATCAACAGTAGACACAAATGTTGTCGAACCATCATATACTGATCTGATTGCTGCAATAATTTCATCAGGATATAATGAAAGTATGCTGAACATACGTGAACGAGAGACTGAATCAATGGCCTTGAAGAAATCAACAAAGATAACAGCCAGATGCCTGTCTTTCTTTTTTGATAACTCTTTAATTATCCTTTTTTGACAACTCTTCAATTATCATTCTTAGTGCCAAAATGGGTTCCATGGTCCCACGACCTTTACGGAATCCATTCTGATTTCCACGGAGCAGTCTCTCAATGGGATCCCTGATGCGATTTAATAGAATTATAATGTATAGCTTTGCAGCAATCGAGATCAATGAGATTACCCTAAAAAAACCATAGATTGTTAGGTTGCCCTTCTTGGGAACTGGCACCAACTTATTTGTTTTCATTTCTTGTGGGACTCTTGTTGTTCAGTACATGTCTACTATGATGGGATAGATGAGCTTTAAACACTCAGGTATTTTAAAGACCTCAGGGGGAACACCATTTACTCCACTGGCACGATTGGTCTTAATGCTCTTTGCAGCAGCCTTCACTTCTGCAAAGGAGATATTGCCAATGGGAATATCTGGGAGTACAGACACATTTACTTCTATAAAGTTATCAGGCAATACCCTGTCGTTATTGAGGAGCTTTTCAGAGTGGTCCTTCCAACCATTGAGGAGTTCAGCTGGTGATTCAGCCTTAACCTTGGTGGTTGGTTGGCTTTTCCGACCAGTCAGCATCATTGATGGCATCAACCTGTTGGTTTATTAGCTCCTGTAGATTAACAGATTGCTGCCTGTTCAGGGACCTAGATACAGCCTTAACTGCATTCCTTGCCGCCTCAGAGGCAAGTGCCTTAAGAATGGGTTGAATCAAAATGAAGCTAATTGTCTGTAAATATGTAATCTGAAACATATTCTATGGTGGTCCATAACTACGATAATGAAGATAAAATTTATACGAGCACCTTAGCAAAAAATATCATCCGCTCCTATAGGGCTCGAACCCGGTACTTAGGTTTCAAACTTCCAGTTATCATCAGCCAGGTGACTAATTATGACTCCATCAAGACTAATTATATGACTCTTTGAAGGACTATTGCTAGGCCTACAGAACTATTGATTATCCTGTGCCTCCACCTGAAGTGAAAACAATAACTGAAGTGAATGTTGTGGATCCATCATATTCCATTATTTTGTTTTATGAATTCAACATGACGACTCACATGGACTTGAGGTATTTTGAATTTGTGTTTTCCTGCATCGCCAAATCTTTAAGAATAAAGGCTGTAAATATGTGAATATGTAAATATGTGCTCATAAGCAAGACATTGGAGACATTAGAGCTTATGCAAACACAGCAGTATACAATCGATGCCATATTTTAGTTATGTCTAGTGATATCCCTACCTTAAAGTTAGCTACGATGAGAGTTGGTTTGTCTCCTTCATTTCGTGTTTCATGTTAACTGTTAACTTTACTGTTGTTTAAAAAAATTACTTTGGATAAGTTTACAAAAAATGGCTACTAGATATAATTTCCCACCTACCTTTACTAAGTGTTAAAGATTTTGTTGTGTCAGAATTGAAGTGATGGATAATTGAATATAGGTGTCCAGATACATATAACTGTGGTCATATATGGGACTCTTATTGACAAAGGGTATCAAATTGAGTACAAATTTGAAGCATAAGCAAAAATAAACAAACAAAAAACACTCTAAGGAAATACTTGTAACAAGTTTCTGCAACGATTTCAACTCTTTTCTAAATTATGAGGTAAACAAATATAATTATTTCTATAGTAAATAATCTATAAACATTTTCAAGAAACTTATCTAACATTCTACTACAATACATTTCATTTATTAAATCTCATATCTTATTTCTCATTTCTTAAATTTGTTCTTAGAATGGGATTATGCTCTTTGATTATCCGAATTATGAAGGAAACCAGATGGCTCTACACCAGGATATCACAGATTTGTATACTCATCATTCGATAATTAACAATGTAATCAGTTCAGTAATAGTTGTTAGTGGAACATGGACCCTTTATGAGTGAGTATATTTATGTGAATAACTCCTTTATTTATTGATCAATTGTTGTACTTTAACATACTACTTTAACATACTTATACATTATATTTTAAACAGAATATAGATACTGTAGTGAAGACATTGAAATAACGCGGGACATTGAAATAATTTGTTATCATTTAAAATATCAACTATGAAAACCAAATAACTATATATGTTTATATACGCACGTATATGACAAATGTTTTAAATGTAGTTGAGCTTATTTTGAAATAAAATGCTAGGTGACTGATAAACTTATTCAGAAATTGAGAAAATGGGGTACTAGTCCTCATAATTTGTTCTAACCTATTCAGAAGAACCTATTCAGGTTTTAACTGATACATGGTCGTTATGATGTGTAAAGAGCGGAAAGACATTTAGTGCTAGTTCAAACTCCATTCACATTCTTCCTCTTTTTCCATTTATAAATCAATTGTTTTATTTCTCATTCACTTTGCTCCATAGGTATCCCAACTATGCTGGCATAAAGGTTGAACTTAGACCAGGATACTACCCAGGTTTTGACGCCTTGTTACCCACTAGAGACAACACAATATCATCTGTAAAGAAAACTGGAGAATCTCCGGGTGGATGCCTTCATGAAATAACTCTTTATTCAGAAGATGACTTTAAGGTAAATATGACAAATTAGTTATATTTCTTATAATATCGGAGTTCATATTGTCATAAACTATCACCTTAGCTGTTGTAGTGGTAACTCTTCTTGCTGGGAGGTGGGAGGTCCTTGATGGGTTTGATCCCATTACAATTCCGTATTTGGTATGCTAACACAGCAATGTTTGAATGTTGCTTTGCTGGTGGAGAAAGTGAAAGGTTGGACAGAAATGCAAACCGCTAATCGCTACCTATGATAGATAGGTGTCTATCTAGTAAATTTCTTCAACAAAATACTTTACCATTGTTATTGTTATTTTAGGGTCAGACACTTCATGCCAATGGAAATGTTGACACCAATGCCTTTAACAAACGTCATATCAACGATGCAGTTAAGAGTATTCGTATTCATTGTGGGATGTAAGTTAAATAATTTATAATTATAATAAGTACTTCGAATTATAATAAGTTCATTACTATATGAGCATAACAATCCCTTATAAACATTTTGTGAGCTTTAAATTCCGTACATTACCCACCGAAAATGGGATTAGTGGCATTTTACCAATATAGTTGGCGAGGTGAGAATAGCAATAATAATCTCACCTCATAACCAACTGGGGTGACACACGCTGTAAGCCACAGAGAGAGGTGAGAGGTCAAACCACCTCAGAGGGACAAACAAGCTAGTAAGGCTAGCACACAAAGGACAAGGGCAACAGGGAGTGGCGAGGTGACAATTAATCAGGTTAAACCAATAGTGGGAGGGAAAGCACATTGGGGGTGAATAGAGCGCATCTATTGGATACCTAGGCCACCCTGTAGTGTATGGCTAATGTAATATGTGTTAATGATATAACCATTGTGATTATTGATTAATAGTTTAGTTGGTTTCCTTATGTACCTTGTGAGACCGGAACAGTTTTGACCTTCGTCACTAACCGCTGTATTGCGTGCTATTATATTCAGACTGTGCTATTATCGATTACTGTGATTATTAATACTGATAACAAAACTCAGTTTATTTCCAACGGCCTTCGGCCTATTATTACCACAATCAAATCGACAGCTCAGCAGCTAACGGACGCGGCAACGCGTACAACTCACATACCGGTCGGGAGCTGATACTGCCAACTCTGTTGGCTCCCGTCACATTTAATAACATATAACATTATTATATTCCATATAGGTGGGTTCTATATGAAAGTAACTTTGATGGTATGTCCAAGGTGCTTGGACCAGGAGAATATGCCAATAGCGGTGCCTGGAGTCCATTCCTATACAATAGACTATCATCAGTTAGGGCACTGCCAAATGTAAGTTTCAATAGATCATTATTAAATTCAATTGCGAAAAGTTTATCCTTAATATAATGGCAACAGATAAGCATTCACAAGCATTCAGACAGGCAACAGCATTATTCCTCACGTTGTGATACTGACTGGGTTTGGGACCTAGTCATAGTGGCAGTACATGTCACACTACTATATATATATATATTCGTATTGTCATTTTTAGGATGGTATAGCTGTGTTTGAACACCCGTCATATGGGGGACGAATGTTTAAAGCCACAACCACTCAAGAAACTCTACATGCTAATAACGACCATGGGAACTTCGGCGACATCACTTCGTCTGCCATAGTAACTGGTGGACAATGGGAATTGTTCGAGTAAGTTAATCAATTTACATTTATTGACTAAAATATTATAAAATGTGTACTTAATTAATTATTCAATTCATTTTCTTATTTAAAGAGAGAGACCTTGGTGTAGTGGTTACAATGAATTCACATCTCTCGGAGGTTGTGGGTTCTTAAATAACTAACACCAGGTAATGTCATACGACCACAACTTTGTGGTAGTGTTTGCCCCTTTGAGTAGCATAACAAGACTATCTTGAAATCATATTTAGTTAATCATTATATTTATGAGTAAATTTTTATAATTAACTGATAAATTTCGAATCTTTCAGGATCTCCTCATATACAGGCAGATCAGTCGTTATCAACCCTGGATATTATCGTGAAAGTGATAGTTTAATTCCATTGGGTAATGATGTTCTATCATCGATGAAACGGACTCAGCAAAATGTAAGAATATGAGACACAAAAAATCCGAACAATGGTCTTCTATTATTCTGTAGACTGTAGTAGGAATGTCCTGGTAATGATAACGACGATTATATATATTTTTCCTCCTATATCCCTAAACAGTTGAACATTGCACTTGAAATTTGTTTTGTAGACATAATATAGTATTAAATATTTAAAGACTCAAGTAATTTTGTTTGAATAATATACTATTCTTGGGATTGGAGACCGCGTGTAGCTTGAACAGCTCGAAAGCTGTTCCAGCTACTCGACTATCGACTGTGACATAGGGGGAGGGGGTTCAAAATTTGCTGAAAAAAAACATGACATCATTTCTGAACGCCTCCTAAGCTCGTCTTCTACTATTAATATTATTAACATATCCATTCCCCAAAACTAAAACTTAATACTTATACTTGTTATGAAACTTGAACTGAAACTAATTTATTTGCGAAAGTGGAACTGTAGAAAATATAAATGTTTATTCGAACTGAAACATTCAGAGCACTACCTGCAACTGCTATACTGTATGTGGGATGTGGCGAGCCACGAAAGTTAGAATCTTTGATGTAATTATAAACATTGGATTTACTATATTCTATACTATATGTACACCAACTTGAAAATATATTAATTAATTAAACTATTCAGAATGATTTCAAATTCTGTTATAATGTTGAACTTATATTGTATTCAAAGGGATTTCTAATAATATCGCGAGTATTTTTTTGAAAGCAACACAAAT
The DNA here is from genome assembly GCA_032718475.1 of Nemertoderma westbladi. Taxonomy (NCBI): domain Eukaryota; kingdom Metazoa; phylum Xenacoelomorpha; order Nemertodermatida; family Nemertodermatidae; genus Nemertoderma; species Nemertoderma westbladi. The sequence goes on along the minus strand of JAUCBJ010002763.1, from coordinate 21,850 downwards.
GAAATGTTTGGTACTGATATATTTTTATAAACTAACTAAGCTTAACTTTTAAACATTACAAAGTTACTATCTGAGTTTAAGTTCAAGTGATCTGTTGAGAATATCCAAATCAGCTTTGAGTTATATCTGGGTGGACCTGCCACTTTCCTTTCTTTTCTCTCCAGTACGTGTGCCTAAAATCAATAAGCTATTTTAGTATGGTAGTATCATGTACTATAATAGCAAAATGAGTAGACTTATAATTTTTTGCCATGGTTTAGACACATTGCGAGGCATAGAGGTAAATTGGCATTGGTAGTTTGGTCGAGATTCTTCCAGCTCTCCAACAACCACATCAGTACCAGAATCCATTAAATCAATAACTATAGGGCTAGATTCAGTTGCAACATTTGCAGCTTTTGGAATTGGACTAGCAGGTGCATTCATACCGGTATTGTACTCCCAGTGGTAGTTATTTCATATCTATGTATAAGTTTAATGGGATTCAATTGTAGAGACCCTGGATCCCTGCGCCCTTGATGCCATTTGTATTCAACAATACTGGTACCGGTATCGACATCTGTATTTACCGAGGTGCCGCGAACATTAGGGTTGCTCTTAATAATCGAAAATGTGATTTTTTGATCGCTCAGGGTGTCAATTGGGTCCATTCTATGAGAAAACACACCAAAAAAAATTTGAGCATCATATCTCAATTTTTAGGGTGTGCTCAAGCACATTGAAGTTTACAAATTTTAAGCGCTGTGGGTTTAAGCATTATTTTTCAAATATCAATTTGTTCATATGAAAATACACTTTTCTATACAAATTGGTTCGCCGAACATCTATAATTTTCGTATGAACTTTGCGGTATTTATCTTTACTTACGTGCTTCCCATATTATGCTACATATTTTAAGGATAATTTCGTCTCCCATTAGGTTATTAATATCGAGTTGAAATTGTTCCCAAGTATTCCCTCGCCGTCTGTTATAATAATGACTTTTCGCAGTAAAAATATTTCATCAATTTTCTTCTCAGACTCACTAACGGCTGTACATTTCCATTGCAACGTTGCAAGGTAACTAAAGGTATTCGATCCCCCCCAGATCCACTGCCATTTATCTAAATGAGATTGGTCAGGGTCGTCATTCCCAGATGAGCAGAACTTTAGTACGATATGGCTGGTAGGATTGCCCTCCGCCTCGAGTAAATTTTTTTCAGTGGCAGGATTCTCAATAAGTGGTAGATTTTCGTCTAATATAAGTCCAATAACATTAGAACTGCGAACCGGTACCCCCGGAACCAGTTCCCCGGAAGTACCAGTTCCGTACTCGAAGACATCTCACTCATCATATCTACACGGGTGGGGAGTATCGTGCTAGAGGTCCTTACATTTTCCAAAGTTATTTAACTCAAAGTGGCCTGACCAACTAACCACCTCAATTGTCTGGACAGCCAGCCGGATCCATTAACCAGCTGACCAGACCAATTGTCATTTAAAGGAGCAGGTTACAGAGGCGTGTTGGGCAGTTGGAGGTACCTGCATACATGCAGTAATGGCAGGCTGGTACCAATCTGTCAATAGGCAGACTGCCTATATACTGGTATTTGGTCTACGGACCCATTATTGCTCAATTGACCGGACAGCCAGCCGGATCTGTTAACTGGCTGACCAGACCCATTGCTGCATTGTCATTTAAAGGAGCAGCTAACAGAGGCTTGTTTGGCCATTATTGGGGGAATCAAAACAATAAACATTGAATAGCATTTAATTGTCTGCATTTGCATCTGTACTGGTCCGTTATGCACAGACTGACAGATGTATTTCCCATATTAAATGAAAAGACCTCTAGCACAATAGAGCCTACTGGTACCAGGGTACACAGTCCAGTCTGACAGTACAGCAGTAGGCAGTTAGGAATTACGGCATACAGTACCTTCCTTAGTGCTATTGCTGAACAGTGACAGCCAGGCAAGTGGCAGAGTGGCGCAGCGCAGCTGGTGTAAACAGAGCAGCAGAGTGACAGGTGAACGTAACTATAGTGTACTGTACAGTCTTACAGTACCAATACTACACTCTGACTTTACTGTCCTAATTCGGAATTACCATAAAATTTCACATCGGAAAACACATTAAAAAAAAATATGATGAAAAAAAAGACTGGGGGTTAACCCCCCCCCCCCCCCCCCCCCCCCTTAAAAATCGCTACTATTTTCTGAAAATTTAAAATTTAAATTTGAAAATTTAAAGCAACCCTTCAATGATGTTCTAAAAAGGTTTTCCTCCATTTTAACACAATTATGGAAAAATAATATTTTTTATTAATTTTTTTGTATGTGTTTCGCAGGGATTTGGCTAACCCGCTAGATTTGGCTAACCCGCTAGATTTGGCTAACCCGCTAGATTTGGCTAACCCGCTAGATTTGGCTAGAGAAAACGAATAATAAAAAAATAAATTTTTAGAGATTGGTCATAAAGTTGTCACCTTTTGAATTCTTAAAATATTATTATATTATAATTATAATATAATTAATATACAATATAATATTTAATATACTCTATTGATTTATATGTTTAGGTTGAAGAGCCTTGTTCAGCGCCTTTGATAACCTTTTACAATGACATTGATTATAAAGGAGAATATTTCTCACTTAGTGGGGGAGTTCCAAGCGGTGGCTTTATAAATGCTCACCAACACGAACTGATATCATCTATAAAAGTTACATGTGGCAGGTAAGTCTTACTTGTATAGCTGCTTAATTATTTATTAATTTTAGATGGGGTGGAATGGTCCCTTACTTAATACTACTACTAATACTAGGATCGGCATGCTGCAATGCAGCTGCATTTTTAAGAATGCTGTGCCGGCTTATCGACAAAATTGCACCACCACAACTCCCTATCACCCATGACATTTGCTAGATCATCCGCATCTTCAAGGCCAGTGTCCTTTAAGATGCGTCTGAAGAAAGTCATGGGCTGTCCAGCATGCTTATTCACTCCATGAGGCTGCCAAAGTACAAGATTATGCACTGGCTGGTCCTCACGGCGAAAGCAATGTCCTGCAAAGCGGAGGCGATTTTGTTCTAGTGTCAAGCTTGGGGGAACCAATGAGACACCTCCAATGTTATATAGTGTCTGGTTGGAGATGTGGGCATTGTACTTGACACAATGAACCCGGCGTAGCATCCTTAAAACTTTAGTATTTTATCCGAATAAAGTAATTTTGAAAATTTGAAGTGCCACGCCCTAATTTTGGTGCACCGAAAAATTACGTACACCAAGGATTTGAGGCTTCTATATTACTTTCAATCGATTCAGCGCTCCAGAAAACCTTTAAAAATAATTTGAAATCAAAACTTTAGTAAATTTTCCGAATCTCGTATTTTTCAAAATTTGAAGTGCCACGCCCTAATTTTGGTGCACCAAAAATGTCGACCAACTAAGTCTTCAGGCTTCTATATCACTTTCAATCGATTCAGCGCTCCAGAAAACCAATAAAAATGCTTCGAAATCAAAACTTTAGTGTATTTTACGAATCTCGTATTTTTCAAAATTTGAAGTGCCACGCCCTAATTTTGGTGCTCCAAAAATTACGTACCACTACACTTACATACTTGTATAGAGCATTATAGTGATCCAAACCAATCAATATAGCCCAAACATAAATAATTACTAAATCACGAATGACTTTGTAAAATTGGAAAATTTCAAAAAATTTGGTGCTGGAGACCAAATTTTGAGGTGGCACCCACATCGAAAATTAGAAATCCAATTGCAACGTCGTTTTTTGCAAAAATTGCGGCATTAAATTTGGCTAATTCTCAATAAAAATTGGGCCGGTACGTAATGTGGTTGCATAGTTACAGCAACTAAAAACTAAAAACTAGGGGGGGGGGGGGGGGGCCGATTCGCCCCCCCCACCCCCCTCCCCCCACTGGTAATAGGGTTAATGGTGACGAAACTAATAGATCTACCTCTATATATTTTCACATCGCACCTTGTAGAGACAATTAATAATGCCTTTAATCCAGCGAAAACAAATAAATGGAAAAGTGTGGCTTGTGGTTTCTGAAAGGCTGGATGCCAAAAGAATAACTGAGTTTTATAGTTGCAGTTGTTCGTAATGTCAGAATATGATATAGCACAATTTCGGTTCAAATAAACTAAAATGAAGTGCATGACATTAACTCTATTACCACTGGGGTGTTTTGACCATTAGCACCACTGGGGGGGGGGGGGGGGGGCGATTCGGCCCACCCACTATATTTTTGTAATCGTCCAATGAAATCCAACAAAATGTGGGCTGTTGGTGAAACAACTATAGATGAACACTACCAAACCTTAAAAAGTTAAAATTTCATAAGCAGGGACTTATAATTTTGATGAAAAATAAAAGTAGCCCCAGTACCTGGGATCATGGATCCGGAAGTCAGATGAGGACCTTCGAATACGTAAGGGAAAGGCATGGGCAGCCTTGAATAGGCTTTCCAGGATTTGGAAGTCACCGAGAATTAATCGGAAACTTAAGGTCCGATTATTTAGAGCAGCAGTAGTTCCAGTACTCCTCTAAGGGAGTCCATGCTGGTCTCTAACTGCTGAGGACACCAAATCTCTGGATGGCACATTCACATAATACCCTGCAGCACAGCAGATAGACACGAGTTAACAATAGTTGAACTGACGCTTGGAGTGTGTCCTTGAACCACACTACCGAAATCCAAATTACCGCTACCGGTACCCGAACCGGTACCAGTAACCTGCGAATCTATCTCAGCACCAATACCAACATCAGAGACAGAGACAAGTGATCGTGTAGCAACACCAGATAGCACGCCAACCGATCCCGGCGAAGTGCCATCAGGCACCCCACCGCCGGCCAGCGATTTATTACCAATCTCAGTCATGTAGATTAGCCAACACGGCTATACGGTCAAGCAGAATGCAGATAGCAGATGCAGATAGCAGATTAATAGTACATAGTACTGCTGTACTATACTATATGCTATTTTTATACAGCGTGAATTTACTCGGCCCATATGATAATATTAATACATACATTATTACAATTAGTATGTCTTAAATATAATTATGTCCAAAAATTCGCCATCATTATTAAGATATTCAGCAAATAATATACATCATAATTATTGACATAATAAATCTAATTCAATAATCGTAGATATATTTCGTTATGTCATTTATTTTGATCAATTAATAGGTGGATCATCTATGAGGATAACTTTTGCGGAAGGTTCTCGATAATCGGACAAGGTGATTACCCCGAGCCTATCAGTTGGGGTACAAGTGGTCCTCGGGATAATACTATTTTAAGGTTAGCAGCTGACCTGTTACATCGCACTTTCCACCAAGAATTAACCTGCCAATTATTTCAATTCACTCTGTGGGGCGTTCTATTACAATCAATAATTTACTGCAAAAAGTTGAGATATCCCAACTAGACCACATTAGGAGGGCTCGTGCCTTCTATTGGAAACTTTGGTGTTGCTTCTCCAAACAGTTCTGCAACTGCAATCCTATTGGCCGTTGATATCCCCGGTAATAATGGGCCCATAGGCCTGACACAGCATACTGGTGTGCGCCGCCGTTCCGTTCTGGGGGCCAATTAGTCTCAAACGGTTACCACCAACAGAGATGCAGGATCGCTAATAATTGGAGACCAGTAGTGGAGGACTGTGTGGTTGTGGTTGCTGGATGTCCAAAGGCGCTGTTACAGAAACAAAGCATTATAGAAATTGCACCAGGATACCCAAGGTTTCCAACCTGTGTACGTACAGCCCTACGGCTGTATTTTATAGAAAAACCGCCACTACCAGATAAATGATTTTGGAAATTCTTGTTTGATTTGGTTCTCGATTTTAAATAATATGATGTATTTTATTGTGTATATATTTAATTTATTTAATATGAAACATATGATTTCTTAGCCATATATTACATTATATTATATTATTAACAAATTATAAGATAAAATACTATTTAATCACTATGAAAAAAGGAGTACCAGGGAAATATTGAACACATTGAAATAGGTTTAAAATGTCTGACTTTTTTGCTAATTTGGCTCCTGTAAGTGGTTGAAATGAAATAAAAATTTAATATATATTTACTTTTATATAATGTAACCCATTGTATTATAATACTGAGTTAGTGCTTTAATAATTCATTTTCCTCAATCACCTACTAATTATGAACAACACATGTATAGATCTTTCAGACAGTGTACTTCAAAATGATATACCACCTTGTTCAGTAGATCTGTATAGGTTTAGTGGGATGAACATATCTTCAGATGACATTTATTCACTTTCAAAAGACAAGTGGTTAACAGACAACATTATTGAAGCCATCATTAAGAACCTATGTACCAAATTAAGTAGCTCGGCCAAGGTCTTTAATTCCAATTTCTTGTTGATTTTCAAGCATAAAGGACTCCGAGGTGTGAAATGTTCAACCACGTCTGACCTTTTGGACTTTGATTTTTTGTTTTTCCCTTTCAACATTAGTAACTGCCATTGGGTTATGCCTGTTTACTCTCCAAAGACCAGTCAGCTATGGTACTTTGACTCGCTAGCATGGAGGACTCAGGAATCACTGGAACTATTACAGAGATGGATAGCCGAAATACATCTCGACTTCGACATCACTCAGCCGCTTCTTAGCATTGTCATGCAGCTACCAAAGATCCAGCAAAATGGCCACAACTGTGGAGCTTTTGTTTGTTACTTTGCCTCGATTCTTTTAAATGGACGATCTTTTAGCAATCTCGATGACTCAATAGTTACACGTTATCGCGAAAGTGTTTGCAATGAAATTGAAAATGAGGCAGTTCTTGTAAGGCACAGAAAAGAAAATGACAATAATATCAGGGATGGTGTGGCGCCATTTATCAGTAACTCCACTCCCATTAGTGGCGACCAACTAAAATGTACTTCTGACCAGCCTAATACATCCACAATAGTTTATAGCCAAGGCTCCTACAGCCACTCATCATGTGATGTTTGTTCGAAAAGCGTAGCATTTAACAGCAATGGGACTCGGAGGAAACATAAAGCGAACAACACAGGGATGACCTGCATGGGCTCTGGCACTAAAGTTGTTCAGCAACTGGTTCACCCCAACACGGACTGTGAAACAACCAAACATCCATGTACTGATCCAATTAAAGACGGCATCGAGACGCCGTGAAGGAACCGAAGTTAAACCAAACCGAAACTAATATTTTTACAGGCCATAAGCCGCTAACTATTTTTTTCAGGATATCAACTCTAAACCAGTTTCGAATCTGAGCGCCTGGTTACAAATCTGTATTTCCGCATTACGAATCAATGTGTTTGGTTAAAAATATGAGCACCTTGTCACGAATTGATGTCCCTGGTTACAATTTGTTACAAATGGTTGCAAATATGAGCACCCAGTATCAGCCAGCACTACCTATACTAATACTGTAATTTGCATGTATGTTCAGCATTTATAATAAAAAATTGCACCAAGGTAGTGAACAAAGAAGACAGGGGGGGAAGTGGATGCAAAACCCACCTTGGCGAATTAATATCCCGCCTCAATGTTAAATTCTCAATTTAGGGAAAAGAAACTCATATATCTCATAATCTGTTCCTAATAATTATTAAAGCAGTTAGGGCAACATATATCCTGTCTACATCAAAATTATATATTATACCAAACACCACTCATAGTATTAATGTTGCAAAACATAATTAGACCTCCAAACTCTGATTTTAATTGATAGTTTATCAATAGTACCCTACAGTTAGATTCATATATGGCGAGTCAGAACTGCGAATAACCAGCGAACTTAGGTGTAGGTTTCAGTGTGTGTGTGTCGGAAGCCAATATTGGAATATATAACTAGCCATAGTATAATTATAATTGTTCGCTGAGAGAGTTAGGCCTCACTCGTGTACACTACTCTATAACTAAAAAGTCATTCAGGTGGCCGGCCAGCTTTTCCCAGGAACATACTGTAATAGACATTCGCATTCATTGAATCCAGGGCAACAGTTTGTGTTGGATTAAAGGAGCTATCAGCTGGGTAAAAAGTTATACAGAGACAGGTACTGTAGATCCCACTCTGTATTCCCTTTGGTTTGACAGATTAATATAATTAATGTTTGCCAAGCAAGTCATTAACTCACCTCCCTCTCGGATTTTTAAATACATCAATTATTATTTTATTATTAGATGAGTATAGTACCATTAACGGTAACCAGCACTATGTGTGTAACTAAAATTAATTCCGCTGACCTACAACCCACCACCACCTTGTAGATATTCCCTTACTGTAGGAAGCATGGGGAAGAGTTATTCAGCTGGTGGGATAATAGTAGATTACAAACTAATCTAGTTAATGTTTGCTTATAGTCTGGGTTGAAAGAGTGAGTGATTAAATAAAAACTTGGCACAGAGAGTACATCCTTGCTAGTTGGCCCTTTCTCTATTGAATAGAATCACTAGGCCCTCTATACATTTTTCATGTGCTCCAGCTGGTGTATTATCTATGCGCCTATGGCGTTTTTTTGTTTATGACTATTTTTCGAGCCCACATTCTATGGACAGAGATGGGACCAGCGGGAAATGATAGTGGTCATCAAAACATTGCGTTATGCAAAATTTTAATTAACAAAATTGTTAGAGCCGTTTTAATGTTATTTCGCTTCAAAATATTACTACTATTACTACTATTACATCAAATTCTTACAGAAAGTAACCTTCGGTTCCTAACTAGTGACGGGCCTAGCGGCCCGATAAGGAACCGACTTTTTATTTTAAATAAGAGACAACGAGAATTAGTATAGAACTAATAATTATGTAAAAATACAATCATATTTCATACAATAATTATTAATAAATTCGATCTATTATTAGAAATTTGTAAAATTCTAGAACTAGAAAAAATTTATTTTTGAACGGCGCTGTTTGGGGTTTCGAAACATGGATAGGCTGAAAGAGGACATCGAATTAAGTTGTAAAATGAAAACCCCATCGAATTTGGACAAAGCGTTCCGGAGTTATAGCGGATCGAAAAAAATTGACCCCCCCCCCCCCCCAGTCGCCAAAAATTTACAGTAATTTAAAATTTTGCAAAAAAAAATTTTGCGTTATTTTTGATGGCGAATCGATTGGCATTCCTGGCCTCGAAAAAATTTTTTTTGAAATTTTTGGTCAGAAAAAAAAACATGGAAAAAGTATATTTTTAATAAGATATGATGTCTTTGCCTATGCCAACTCTGTACTTGGCAATCGCTCAAATCCATTCAGCTGAATGGCACAGTAGAGTAAACTAAAGTAAATTCCCTATACAATGTTCTGAAGGGGAGACTGACAGAGAGTAATCCAACAATAAAACATTTTGCAATAATGTTGGCATTAATGTAGCCAACACACTGTGTACTTAAGTCATTCAGCTTACATTAGCAGAGTGAGATATTCGCATAGAATGCATTGGGAAGAGTAATTCAGCTGAGGCGATATTAGATTTCAAACTAAACCAACCAGTTAATATTTGCTTTGACAGAGTGTCCTAGGGCCTAAACAAACAGTATGGGTGTACTAAGTACAATAATCTTGGCAACCTCATCGATTTATACTAAGCCTTGTGTAGAAATCCATTACATAAGCCATTTTTCATCACGACACCGGCTGTCATTGGTGTTATTTTACCATTGCGCCTATGGCGTTTTTTCGTTTATGTCTATTTTTCGAGCCCACGGCTCATGGACGAAATAGCGGAACATATCAGGGACCTTAGAATCGCGGTATCTAGCCACTGTGAAAATTTCATTAAAATCGTTAGAGTAGTTTTGGCTGTAGATCAGTCAGTCAGTCAGCCAGCCAGTCTCGAGCAATTCTTACAGTAATGAACCTCTCGTTTCCTAACTAGAGACGGCGTCAAGACGCCGTTAAGCAAGTCGGAAGTCGTCAATCAAAGGTAAGTTCCCTCAACAATGTTTACCTTTGTTCAGAAGGGAAGTGTTATTTATCTATGGTCAGAGAGAGATCCCACTCTGTAATTTGGCAATTGCTCAAATCCATTCAGCTGAATGACTCAGTAGAGTAAACTAAAGTAAATTCCCTCAGCCTCAACAATGTTTGCCTATGGTGTGAAGGGAATCTGACAGAGAATAATCTTAGCCACTAAATGTCATTCACCTAACAAAACATTTTGAATGCCACAGTGATTAACCCAATACAGATAATAAGCAGTTATTTTTATATTTCAAACAATAATGTTAGTGTAAGCCTTACAGAGTATCAGTATGAGGCTGAGTAAACATTCCGCCTTATAAGCATACAGCCTCCACAGTATTAATGTTGGCCAAAAGATTTAAAAATAAAATACAGTGCAATAGTACTCTGTAACCTACAGTCATTCAGCTTGCACTAAATATCAATCACCTATAAAACATTTAAACATTTTGAATGCCACAGTATGTAACCTGATACAGATAATAAGCAGTGATTTTTATGTGTTAAAATATAACGTTAGTGTTAGCCTTACAGTGTATCAGTATGAAGCTGAGTAAACATTCGCCTTATAAGCATACAACCTCCAAAGTATTAATGTTGGACGAAAGATTTAAAAATAAAATAAGGGTGCAGTACTGTAGTACTCTGTAACTAACAGTCATTCAGCTTGCACTAAATGTCAACCACCTATAAAACATTTTGAATGCCACAGTGATTATTAACCCAATACAGATAATAATAAGTGATTTTTATATTTCAAACTATAATGTTAGTCTTAGCCTTACAGAGTATCAGTATAAGGCTGAGTAAACATTCCACCTTATAAGCATACAGCTTCCACTGTATTAATGTTGGCATTAATGTAGCCAATACACTGTACCTAACAGTCATTCAGCAGGGGGAAGAGTTATTCAGCTGAGGCGGTAATAGATTGCAAACGAAACCAACCAGTTGGCAGCCTCACCGATTTATACTAAGCCTGTGTAGAACCACAAACTAAATCAACCAGTTAATATTTGCTTTGACAGAGTGTCCTAGGGCCTAAACAAACAGTATGGGTGTACTAAGTATAATAATCTTGGCAACCTCATCGATTTATTACTAAGCCTTGTGTAGAAATGCATTACATAAGCCATTTTTCATCAGGACACCAGCTGTCATTGGTGTTATTTTACCATTGCGCCTATGGCGTTTTTTCGTTTATCTCTATTTTTCGAGCCCAGAGGCTATGGACGGAGTAGCCGATCATGCCAGGGACCTTAGAATCGCGGTATCTAGATGCTGTGAAAATTTCATCAAAATCGTTAGAGTAGTTTTGGCTGTAGATCAGCCAGTCAGCCAGTCAGTCAGCCAGCCAGTCAGTCAACAATTCTTACAGTAATCAAGTCTAACGACTTGCTAACTAGTGACGGGCCTAGCGGCCCGATAAGGAACCGACTTTTTATTTTAAATAAAAGAGACAACGAGAATTAGTATAGAACTAATCATTATGTAAAAATACAATCATATTTCATACAATAATTATTAATAAATTCAATCTATTATTAGTTGCTCCATTCTAGAACAAAATCGACCTGCAACTAGTGAAGACCTCGTTTTGGAATTTCGAAACCACGCTGGTGCGATGCGCGATATCGTGTTTAGTTAATAAATTGATAACTCCATCAATTCATGTGCATCCAGTAATAAGAAATCGCGATAAATGTAATTAAATAAAAATTATTCTAGAAAAATTTTCCTCAAAAAGTATGAAGTCTTGGCATTGGTGACGCGAAACTAGGCTAGTGAGATTCAGGATATTGCGTTTAATATAAAAATCGAAAACGCTATCGAATTCCGTAAAGGCGTTAATAAAATACTGCAACTTTTTTGAAATTTGTAAAATTCTAGAACTAGAAAAAATTTATTTTTGAACGGCGGTGTTTGGGGTTTCGAAACATGGATAGGCTGAAAGAGGACATCGAATTAAGTTGAAAAATGAAAACCCCATCGAATTTGGACAAAGCGTTCCGGAGTTATAGCGGATCGAAAAAAATTGACCCCCCCAGTCGCCAAAAATTTTCAGTAATTTAAAATTTTGCAAAAAAAATTTTTTGCGTTATTTTTGATGGCGAATCGATTGGCAGTACTGGCTACGAAAATTTTTTTTTGAAATTTTTGGTCAGAAAAAAAAACATGGAAAAAGTATATTTTAACAAGATTTGCCTTTGCCTATGGTCAGAGAATGATCCAACTCTGTAACTTGGCAATCGCTCAAATCCATTCAGCTGAATGGCACAGTAGAGTAAACTAAAGTAAATTTCCTATACAATGTTCTGAAGGGGAGACTGACAGAGAGTACAGTAATCAAACAATAAAACATTTTGCAATAATGTTGGCATTAATGTAGCCGATACACTGTATACCTAATAGTCATTCAGCAGGGGGAAGAGTTATTCAGCTGAGGCGGTAATAGATTGCAAACTAAATCAACCAGTTGGCAGCCTCATCGATTTATACTAAGCCTGTGTAGAACCACAAACTAAATCAACCAGTTAATATTTGCTTTGACAAAGAGTGCAGGGCCTAAACAAACAGTATGGGTGTATTAAGTACAATAATCTTGGCAACCTCATCAATTTATACTAAGCCTTGTGTAGAAATGCATTACATAAGCCATTTTTCATCAGGACACCAGCTGTCATGGGTGTTATTTTACCATTGCGCCTATGGCGTTTTTTCGTTTATCTCTATTTTTCGAGCCCAGAGGCTATGGACGGAGTAGCCGATCATGCCAGGGACCTTAGAATCGCGGTATCTAGATGCTGTGAAAATTTCATCAAAATCGTTAGAGTAGTTTTGGCTGTAGATCAGCCAGTCAGCCAGTCAGTCAGCCAGCCAGTCAGTCAACAATTCTTACAGTAATCAAGTCTAACGACTTGCTAACTAGTGACGGGCCTAGCGGCCCGATAAGGAACCGACTTTTTATTTTAAATAAAAGAGACAACGAGAATTAGTATAGAACTAATCATTATGTAAAAATACAATCATATTTCATACAATAATTATTAATAAATTCAATCTATTATTAGTTGCTCCATTCTAGAACAAAATCGACCTGCAACTAGTGAAGACCTCGTTTTGGAATTTCGAAACCACGCTGGTGCGATGCGCGATATCGTGTTTAGTTAATAAATTGATAACTCCATCAATTCATGTGCATCCAGTAATAAGAAATCGCGATAAATGTAATTAAATAAAAATTATTCTAGAAAAATTTTCCTCAAAAAGTATGAAGTCTTGGCATTGGTGACGCGAAACTAGGCTAGTGAGATTCAGGATATTGCGTTTAATATAAAAATCGAAAACGCTATCGAATTCCGTAAAGGCGTTAATAAAATACTGCAACTTTTTTGAAATTTGTAAAATTCTAGAACTAGAAAAAATTTATTTTTGAACGGCGGTGTTTGGGGTTTCGAAACATGGATAGGCTGAAAGAGGACATCGAATTAAGTTGAAAAATGAAAACCCCATCGAATTTGGACAAAGCGTTCCGGAGTTATAGCGGATCGAAAAAAATTGACCCCCCCAGTCGCCAAAAATTTTCAGTAATTTAAAATTTTGCAAAAAAAATTTTTTGCGTTATTTTTGATGGCGAATCGATTGGCAGTACTGGCTACGAAAATTTTTTTTTGAAATTTTTGGTCAGAAAAAAAAACATGGAAAAAGTATATTTTAACAAGATTTGCCTTTGCCTATGGTCAGAGAATGATCCAACTCTGTAACTTGGCAATCGCTCAAATCCATTCAGCTGAATGGCACAGTAGAGTAAACTAAAGTAAATTTCCTATACAATGTTCTGAAGGGGAGACTGACAGAGAGTACAGTAATCAAACAATAAAACATTTTGCAATAATGTTGGCATTAATGTAGCCGATACACTGTATACCTAATAGTCATTCAGCAGGGGGAAGAGTTATTCAGCTGAGGCGGTAATAGATTGCAAACTAAACCAACCAGTTGGCAGCCTCATCGATTTATACTAAGCCTGTGTAGAACCACAAACTAAATCAACCAGTTAATATTTGCTTTGACAAAGAGTGCAGGGCCTAAACAAACAGTATGGGTGTATTAAGTACAATAATCTTGGCAACCTCATCAATTTATACTAAGCCTTGTGTAGAAATGCATTACATAAGCCATTTTTCATCAGGACACCAGCTGTCATGGGTGTTATTTTACCATTGCGCCTATGGCGTTTTTTCGTTTATCTCTATTTTTCGAGCCCAGAGGCTATGGACGGAGTAGCCGATCATGCCAGGGACCTTAGAATCGCGGTCTCTAGATGCTGTGAAAATTTCATCAAAATCGTTAGAGTAGTTTTGGCTGTAGATCAGCCAGTCAGCCAGCCAGTCAATCAGCCAACAATTCTTACAGTAATGAACCTCTCGGTTCCTAACTAGAGACGGCGTCAAGACGCCGTTAAGCAAGTCGGAAGTCATCAATCAAATATAAATTCCCTCAACAATGTTTACCTATGGTCAGAATGGAAGGGCTATTTACCTATGGTCAGAGAGAGATCCCACTCTGTAATTTGGCAATTGCTCAAATTCATTCAGTTGAATGGCACAGTAGAGTGAACTAAACTAAATTCCCTCAACAATGTTTGGCTATGGTCTGAAAGAACTAACAGTCATTCAGCTTGCACAATGTCAATCACCTACAGTATAAAACATTTAGAATGCCACAGTGTGTATCCTGATACAGATAATAAGCAGTGATATATATATTTCAAACTATAATGTTAGTGTTAGCCTTACACAGTATCAGTATGAGGCTGAGTAAACATTCCACCTTATAAGCATACTGCCTCCACAGAATTAATGTTGGCCGAAAGATTTAAAAATAAAACAATTATTATTATAAATACAGTGCAATCCAATAGTACCCAACACACTGTGTAACTAACAGTCAATCAGCTTACACGTCAATTAACATAGAAGAGAGAGTAACCTTGTAGATCGCCATAGAAAGCATTGGGAAGAGTTATTCAGCTGAGGCTGTAATAGCCGGCTAACCCAGTGAATGATTATAAAGTTGGCACTGTATGTACTTCCTTGTTAGGTGGCTCCCTATAGAATAGCAAACCAACCAGTTGATGTTTGTTTGCACAGAGTGGTTGGTAGGGCCTAAACAAACAGTATGGGTGTACTAAGTATAATACTCTTGGCAACCTCATCTATTTAATACTAAGCCTTGTGTAGAATTGCATTACATAAGTCATTTTTCATCAGGACACCAGCTGTCATGGGTGTTATTTTACCATTGCGCCTATGGCGTTTTTTTCGTTTATCTCTATTTTTCGAGCCCAGAGGCTATGGACGGAGTAGCCGATCATGCCAGGGACCTTAGAATCGCGGTATCTAGATGCTGTGAAAATTTCATCAAAATCGTTAGAGTAGTTTTGGCTGTAGATCAGCCAGCCAGCCAGCCAGCCAGCCAGTCAGCCAGCCAGCCAGCCAGTCAGTCAGTCAACAATTCTTACAGTAATCAAGTCTAACGACTTGCTAACTAGTGACGGGCCTAGAGGCCCGATAAGGAACCGACTTTTTATTTTAAATGAAAGAGACAACGAGAATTAGTATAGAACTAATAATTATGTAAAAATACAATCATATTTCATACAATAATTATTAATAAATTCGATCTATTATTAGTTGCTCAATTCTAGAACAACTCGTTTTGGAATTTCGAAACCACGCTGGTGCGATGCGCGATATCGTGTTTAGTTAATAAATTGAAAACTCCGTCAGTTCATGTGCAACCAGTAATAAGAAATCGCGATAAAGTAATATAAAAATTTTCCTCAAAAAGTATGAAGTCTTGGCATTGGTGACGCGAAACTAGGCTAGTGAGATTCAGGATATTGCGTTTAATATAAAAATCGAAAACGCTATCGAATTCCGTAAAGGCGTTAATAAAATACTGCAACTTTTTTGAAATTTGTAAAATTCTAGAACTAGAAAAAATTAATTTTTGAACGGCGCTGTTTGGGGTTTCGAAACATGGATAGGCTGAAAGAGGACATCGAATTAAGTTGAAAAATGAAAACCCCATCGAATTTGGACAAAGCGTTCTGGAGTTATAGCGGATCGAAAAAAATTGACCCCCCCCCATTTGCCAAAAATTTACAGTAATTTAAAATTTTGCAAAAAAAATTTTTTGCGTTATTTTTGATGGTGAATCGATTGGCAGTACTGGCTACGAAAAATTTTTTTTTTAAATTTTTGGTCAGAAAAAAAAACATGGAAAAAGTATATTTTTAAAAAGATTTGATGTCTTTGCCTATGGTCAGAGAATGATCCAACTCTGTAACTTGGCAATCGCTCAAATCCATTCAGCTGAATGGCACAGTAGAGTAAACTAAAGTAAATTCCCTATACAATGTTCTGAAGGGGTGACTGACAGAGAGTAATCCAACAATAAAACATTTTGCAATAATGTTGGCATTAATGTAGCCAACTCACTGTGTATGTAACAGTCATTCAGCTTACATTAGCAGAGTGAGATATTCCCATAGATTGCATTGGGAAGAGTAATTCAGCTGAGGCGATATTAG
Organism: Nemertoderma westbladi; assembly: GCA_032718475.1. Taxonomy (NCBI): domain Eukaryota; kingdom Metazoa; phylum Xenacoelomorpha; order Nemertodermatida; family Nemertodermatidae; genus Nemertoderma; species Nemertoderma westbladi. The sequence continues at coordinate 5,262 of JAUCBJ010002763.1, read as the reverse complement.
ATTTCAAACTAAACCAACCAGTTAATAATGTTTGCTTTGACAGAGAGTGGTGGCTTATACAAACAGTATGGGTGTACTGAGTATAATAATCTTGGCAGGCAACCTCATCCATTTATTACTAAGCCTTCTGTAGAAATGCATTACATAAGCCATTTTTCATCACGACACCAGCTGTTATTGGTGTTATTTTACCATTGCGCCTATGGCGTTTTTTCGTTTATGTCTATTTTTCGAGCCCACGGCTCATGGACGAAATAGCGGAACATACCAGGGACCTTATAATCGCGGTATCTAGATGCTGTGAAAATTTCATCAAAATCGTTAGAGTAGTTTTGGCTGTAGATCAGCCAGCCAGTCTCGAGCAATTCTTACAGTAATGAACCTCTCGGTTCATAATCGCGGTATCTAGATGCTGTGAAAATTTCATCAAAATCGTTAGAGTAGTTTTGGCTGTAGATCAGCCAGCCAGTCTCGAGCAATTCTTACAGTAATGAACCTCTCGGTTCCTAACTAGAGACGGCGTCAAGACGCCGTTAAGCAAGTCGGAAGTCATCAATCAAATGTAAATTCCATCAACAAGCTGTCATTGGTGTTATTTTACCATTGCGCCTATGGCGTTTTTTCGTTTATGTCTATTTTTCGAGCCCACGGCTCATGGACGAAATAGCGGAACATACCAGGGACCTTAGAATCGCGGTATCTAGCCACTGTGAAAATTTCATCAAAATCGTTAGAGTAGTTTTGGCTGTAGATCAGCCAGTCAGCCAGCCAGCCAGCCAGTCAATCAGCCAACAATTCTTACAGTAATCAAGTCCTACGACTTGCTAACTAGTGACGGGCCTAGCGGCCCGATAAGGAACCGACTTTTTATTTTAAATAAAAGAGACAACGAGAATTAGTATAGAACTAATAATATTGTAAAAATACAATCATATTTCATACAATAATTATTAATAAATTCGATCTATTATTAGTTGCTCAATTCTAGAACAAAATCGACCTGCAACTAGTGAAGACCTCGTTTTGGAATTTCGAAACCACGCTGGTGCGATGCGCGATATCGTGTTTAGTTAATAAATTGAAAACTCCATCAATTCATGTGCAACCAGTAATAAGAAATCGCTATAAATGTAATTAAATAAAAATTATTCTAGAAAAAATTTCCTCAAAAAGTATGAAGTCTTGGCATTGGTGACGCGAAACTAGGCTAGTGAGATTCAGGATATTGCGTTTAATATAAAAATCGAAAACGCTATCGAATTCCGTAAAGGTGTTAATAAAATACTGCAACTTTTTTGAAATTTGTAAAATTCTAGAACTAGAAAAAAATAATTTTTGAACGGCGCTGTTTGTGGTTTCGAAACATGGATAGGCTGAAAGAGGACATCGAATTAAGTTGATCGCTATCGAATTCTGTAAAGGCGTTAATAAAATACCGCAACTTTTTTGAAATTTGTAAAATTCTAGAATCTAGAAAAAATTAAATTTTGAACGGCGCTGTTTGGGGTTTCGAAACATGGATAGGCTGAAAGAGGACATCGAATTAAATTGAAAAATAAAAACCCCATCGAATTTGGACAAAGCATTCCGGAGTTATAGCGGATCGAAAAAAATTGACCCCCCCAGTCGCCAAAAATTTACAGTAATTTAAAATTTTGCAAAAAAAATTTTTTGCGTTATTTTTGATGGCGAATCGATTGGCAGTACTGGCTACGAAAAATTTTTTTTTGAAATTTTTGGTCAGAAAAAAAAACATGGAAAAAGGATCTTTTTAAAAACATTTGATGTCTTTTGCCTATGGTCAGAGAATGATCCAACTCTGTAACTTGGCAATCGCTCAAATCCATTCAGCTGAATAGCACAGTAGAGTAAACTAAAGTAAATTCCCTATACAATGTTCTGAAGGGGAGACTGACAGAGAGTAATCCAACAATAAAACATTTTGCAATATTGGTGGCATTAATGTAGCCAACACACTGTGTACTTTAAGTCATTCAGCTTACATTAGCAGAGGGAGAAACTTTTATACTCCCCTAGAATGCATTGGGAAGAGTTATTCAGCTGAGGTAATACTAGATTTCAAACTAAACCAACGAATTAATGTTTGCTTTGCAGAGAGTGGTTGGTAGGGCCTAAACAAACAGTATGGGTGTACTAAGTATAATAATCTTGGCAACCTCATCGATTTATTACTAAGCCTTGTGTAGAAATGCATTACATAAGCCATTTTTCATCAGGACACCAGCTGTCATTGGTGTTATTTTACCATTGAGCCTATGGCGTTTTTTCGTTTATCTCTATTTTTCGAGCCCAGAGGCTATGGACGGAGTAGCCGATCATGCCAGGGACCTTAGAATCAGGTCAGCCAGCCGCTGTGAAAATTTCATCAAAATCGTTAGAGTAGTTTTGGCTGTAGATCAGTCAGTCAGCCAGCCAGCCAGCCAGCCAGCCAGTCTCGAGCAATTCTTACAGTAATGAACCTCTCGGTTCCTAACTAGTGATGGGCCTAGCGGCCCGATAAGGAACCGACTTTTTATTTTAATTAAAAGAGACAACGAGAATTAGTATAGAACTAATAATTATGTAAAAATACAATCATATTTCATACAATAATTATTAATAAATTTGATCTATTATTAGTTGCTCAATTCTAGAACAAAATCGACCTGCAACTAGTGAAGACCTCGTTTTGGAATTTCGAAACCACGCTGGTGCGATGCGCGATATCGTGTTTGGTTAATAAATTGAAAACTCCATCAGTTCATCTGCAACCAGTAATAAGAAATCGCGATAAATGTAATTAAATAAAAATTAATCTAGAAAATTTTTCCTCAAAAAGTATGAAGTCTTGGCATTGGTGACGCGAAACTAGGCTATTGAGATTCAGGATATTGCGTTTAATATAATAATCGAAAACGCTATCGAATTCCGTAAAGGCGTTAATAAAATACTGCAACTTTTTTGAAATTTGTAAAATTCTAGAACTAGAAAAAATTAATTTTTGAACGGCGCTGTTTGGGGTTTCGAAACATGGATAGGCTGAAAGAGGACATCGAATTAAGTTGAAAAATGAAAACCCCATCGAATTTGGACAAAGCGTTCCGGAGTTATAGCGGATCGAAAAAAATTGACCCCCACCAGTCGCCAAAAATTTACAGTAATTTAAAATTTTGCAAAAAAAATTTTTTGCGTTATTTTTGATGGCGAATCGATTGGCAGTACTGGCTACAAAAAATTTTTTTTTGAAATTTTAGGTCAGAAAAAAAAACATGGAAAAAGTATATTTTTAAAAAGATTTCATGTCTTTGCATATGGTCAGAGAATGATCCAACTCTGTAACTTGGCAATTGCTCAAATCCATTCAGCTGAATGGCACAGTAGAGTAAACTAAAGTAAATTCCCAATACAATGTTCTGAAGGGGAGACTGACAGAGAGTAATCCAACCATAAAACACTTTGCAATAATGTTGGCATTAATGTAGCCAAGAAGTGATTTTTATATTTCAAACTATAATGTTAGTCTTAGCCTTACAGAGTATCAGTATAAGGCTGAGTAAACATTCCACCTTATAAGCATACAGCCTCCACAGTATTAATGTTGGCATTAATGTAGCCGATACACTGTATACCTAATAGTCATTCAGCAGGGGGAAGAGTTATTCAGCTGAGGCGGTAATAGATTGCAAACTAAACCAACCAGTTGGCAGCCTCATCGATTTATACTAAGCCTGTGTAGAACCACAAACTAAATCAACCAGTTAATATTTGCTTTGACAGAGAGTGCAGGGCCTAAACAAACAGTATGGGTGTACTAAGTATAATAATCTTGGCAACCTCATCGATTTATTACTAAGCCTTGTGTAGAAATGCATTACATAAACCATTTTTCATCAGGACACCAGCTGTCATTGGTGTTATTTTATCATTGCGCCTATGGCGTTTTTTCGTTTATGTCTATTTTTCGAGCCCACGGCTCATGGACGAAATAGCGGAACATACCAGGGACCTTAGAATCGCGGTATCTAGATGCTGTGAAAATTTCATCAAAATCGTTAGAGTAGTTTTGGCTGTAGGTCAGTCAGTCAATCAATCAATCAATCAGTCAGCCACGAGCAATTCTTACAGTAATGAACCTCTCGGTTCCTAACTAGTGACGGGCCTAGCGGCCCGATAAGGAACCGACTTTTTATTTCAAATAAAAGAGACAACGAGCTCGGCTCGGTCTTGCACGATTGGGCACGATTTAGATCGACTTGGCTTGATCGGCTCAGTTTGGCTCGATTAGGCTCGGCTCGGCTCGGCTCGGCTGAGCTCGGCTCGGCTCGGCTCGGCTGAGCTCGGCTCGGCTCGGCTCGGCTCAGCTCGGCACGGCTCGGTTCGGCTCGGTTCGGCTCGGCACAGCTTGGCTTGGCTCGGCTCGGCTCGGCTCGGCTCGGCTCGGCTCGGCTCGGCACGGCTCGGCTCGGCTCAGTTCGGCTCAGCTCGGCTTGGCTCGGCTCGGCTCGGCTCTGCTCGGCTCGGCATGGCTGGGCTCGGCTCGGCTCGGCTCGGCTCGGCTCGGCTCGGCTCGGCTCGGCACGGCTCGGCTCGGCTCGGCTCGGCTCGGCTCGGCTCGGCTCGGCTCGGCTCGGCTCGGCTCTGCTCGGCTCGGCTCGGCTCGGCTCGGCTCGACTCGACTCGGCTCTGTTCGGCTCGGCTCGGCTCGGCTCGGCTCGGCTCGGCTCGGCTCGGCTCGGCTCGGCTCGGCTTGGCTCGGCTCGGCTCGGCTCGGCTCGGCTCGGCTCGGCTCGGCTCGGCTCGGCTCGGCTCGGCTCGGCTCGGCTCGGCTCGGCTCGGCTCGGCTCGGCTCGGCTCGGCTCGGCTCGGCTCGGCTCGATTAGGCTCGGCTCAGCTCGGCTCGGTTCGGCTCGGCTCGGCTCGGCTCGGCTCGGCTCGGCTCGGCTCGGCTCGGCTCGGCTTGGCTTGGCTTGGCTCGGCTCGGCACAGCTCGGCTCGGCTCGGCTCGGCTCGGCTCGGCTCGGCTCGGCTCGGCTCGGCACGGCTCGGCTCGGCTCAGATCGGCACGGCTCGGCTCGGTTCGGCTCAGCTCGGCTTGGCTCGGCTCGGCTCGGCTCGGCTCGGCTCGGCTCGGCTCGGCTCGGCACGGCTCGGCTCGGCTCGGCTCAGCTCGGCACGGCTCGGTTCGGCTCGGTTCGGCTCGGCACAGCTTGGCTTGGCTCGGCTCGGCTCGGCTCGGCTCGGCTCGGCTCGGCTCGGCTCGGT